>JAPYZL010211902.1:0-12191 GCA_030522825.1 Platygaster orseoliae | reverse complement strand
ATCCCTGCGAGTGGCGGTTAAGAATCCACGCCCAACTTCGTTCTTCTCGTTTCGCCCCTCACGCTCGGCTACATCGCTACACGTCTCAACATCACTTTTTTCGTTACAATTACTTCAAATCGTTAAATAAATATTAATTGTAAGCTCAAAGTTTATATTTCTTCACAATTAAATTATACATTATATTTTGACATGAAATATTTACGATACTGTACAAACTCGCATATGGCTCAATTCAGTTATTTGTTAAAAACTCTCTTTTAGTACTTAAATATTTACTTACCTCGCATAAATATATTAAATTATAATTCTGGCCTTATTTTATGCCATTGTCAGTTTGTTAATATTTACCTGTACAAATAAAATAGAGTGGCGTATGTATGTTTACATTGGTTTCCCGCCCCAGTCACACAAGAGCAAAAACAATCAATTCGTTTCTCAATTCCCGAAAATTGAATTTGAATTTTCATTGTGTGCGTCTCGGATGCATATTTTTTGGTCGCCGTGCAGGAAAGCCTGGGTTTTGACACAATTTTCATCCGCAAATAAAACCCCACAATGAAATATTTTGTCTGCCATAAATAAGGCTTTCCCTTCATCGACAGGTCGCGCCGTTACACGTGAAAATGACAAAATGTATTCTAAACTCATGTTGAATCTTGAAAGCATTTTGAAATGGTGTGAAAGTTTTTAAACACTGTTTAATTAAACTGGTTATTTACGAACATTCAAACGGCAATCACTCCGGTCGGCCATGTTGGAAGACCAATAGCGCCATCTATAGGTAAAGTTAATCGCGAATTGCGTTAAATGGGAAGTGGCCCACACTGAAGCAACTTACATCTCGCGTTGCCAATCCCTTAAACTATTCTCACTACTATCTACATGCGGGTTAAGGTACTCGGTAGCCACCTAGCCGCGGTGGCCCGAAACCTCGCTCGCGGCGCGGGAAAATTCAAATGCGCCTGAAAACGCAGAATATATTATATCAGGAATAATGTAGTAATTACTACATTCATTTTTACCATATGATACATTGCAAAACTGCATAAGCAGAGTATAGCAAAAATAAATAGTTGTAGAAAAATTTTCAATGAAGTATCGAAAATTTACTATTCTTGGCATGAGAAATTTCTCAACTTTTTCTACCATATATTGTAAAAAAAAGTGTGGGAAATTCCTTGTACTTGTGGGTAAGACTTTTTGAATAGCGAGAAGGTAAAAATTATATTCTTCCATACTAAAATTACTATGTTTATTTTTGCCATACCAGGCATAGGGAAAATTCATTAACAGAATGACAAAAGTCCAATGGTTATGGGAAAAATTCCATTGCGTTATAGTAAAATTCGATGTATAGGAAATTTACTTTACTATATTATAGGAAATTTACGAACTTTTTTTACAGTGTATTAGAAAATAGTATTCTTTTTAATCTTGTGCTCTCGTGATTCGTTTCTTAACGCTCCGCCGACTTCCTCAATTTCAATCACAATAAAAACATCAACGTCATGATACCCCCCCCCCCCTATAAAAAAAAGAGGCGTTTACATGAAACTCAACTACGATATATTTTTTCCGTCCCTTCGTATAATAAAAAGGGGGGAATCCAATATGATTGTCCGTCCAAACTGTAATCCAAGACCCAAAAATCATCGCGGAGATTCACTTCCTGTCTCTACTCTCGGAAGAAAAAAGCCGATATGTATTTCGTTCTTCGTGGATGATTAGAAATGTACATCGGTCACGCCCAAGGCTCAGGCTCCTTGGGTATGACATCCGGGGTAGAGAGACACGAAGAATAAACGGATCTGGTGAATCGTAGGATATACGAGTCCTATGTACATATCGTGAGATAGCCGATATCAGGGCCAATGCGTACTACAACGGTCCACGAATAAATCTAAAACGTAAAGGAAGAATAATAATCCCGTGGCGACAATGCGCAGGATGTGTACAAATAAGGGTATTTGTCTCGCTAGCTGATTGTAGGCTGAAAAATATACGTGACGCTAAACGAAAGATCCCCTCGAAACTTCCATTCACGTTTGGTGTACATGCTGCTATTGCTGGCATTGCTGCTGGGGTGCTGGCGCGCTCGCGGATCGTTTCAATGGGACATGACATTTCTTATTGTCCGTTTTTCTCACACCTGGATCAAAAATGTTGCTGGCCCCAAACGCGGGCCTGCTCACTGACGTATTTAGCCGTCTAATAATCCTGCAGCTAGGCACTTTTTCCACAGACTCCAAGACAAATTGTCGAGAAAATTGTCGCCATCGATATGCGGGGCTTTTGTCACTTTTTCAGGATTATTCGGGCCGTTAAAACCGGAATAATGACGGTCTTGTCGTTCGCTCGACGATGGTAACCATTTTTGAGGTAGTTTATTATTTGTAGAGAAGCAATTTTCTGGGCTGCTCAATAGAATATTGATGCAGAATGTATTAGGGCTTTAAATAAGCTCACAAAATATTCTTTTTTGCTTTTCAATGCTGGATTTTATTATTACGCAAAGGCCCTTTGTTGTTTGAAATTCGCAAAATGGTCCCGGAAAAATTTTTTTCAAGGTTTTATCTAAGTTTTAAGAATGTCACAGTTTTAAAGCGTTGTAGTGACAATACTCTAGTTTTTCTTTTATTACATAATTTTTGCAAAACTTCTTATATTTCCACTATTGAGACCTATAAAAAGATGCCGCACATATTTCTACTGTAAGATTCTTTATCATGGCGAAAAATTTGTAAGATTACATAGTCGAAAAAACAATACTTCTGGCTTAGATGGACTGTAAACTGTATTTTCGCTTTGAAAAAAAAGAAATTTTCAGAATTCAAAAAATCTGGTTCCATGTGTATGTAGACTTAAATTTCCATTACACCGAAAATATAGTACATTATGGAACGTAGTGCAAGGGTCGAATTTGGCGAAGATGAGGGTTCAGGCCCGAGGCGAAGCCGAGGGTTTGAATCGTCTTAGCAATATGAGACACTTACACTAAGTTACATACAGTATTTTATGCAATTCTAGTCTCAAAGCCCGCCCAAATGTAAAACTTTGAGGTTAGAAGCGCATAAAATAAATTTTATTTTTCAACTGGAAACCAAGTTGTACCTTCTGATGGAATTAAATTTCACTTTTCAAGTAGATACATTGTCGGTTATTCATATGTAAACAATGTTCAATTCCATAAGGAAATTTTCTTCGATTGTGAAATACTTATACATTTTAAATAAACTTATTTACTTTTAATCAAACTTATATTTTCGAAGAGAATGTTAATTTGAATTGAATCATTGTTAGTAGCATTATCATTATCATCCAATCACAGGAATCTATATCATTTTCCAACTTTTCATCCTGTCAGATATAAGATAAAAATTTTATTGCAATTTGCGGAATTCAAATCTAAATAAATTCCATAACAGAAACTCGTTTTTGCTTCATAAACAGAGATACAGTCAGTTCTATAACTTTCAGTCCAGTTGGACTTTCAAGTTCAGTTTTATTTGCATTTTTCAATATAAATCTAATCATATTTCCAATTGAAAGGCCAGTTGAATGATTAGTTGCATTTAGTAGTCAGGCCCTGGAAATTGGGCCTGGAAAACATCTCAATAAAGTCAGAAATATAAACGTCAAATAGTTTAAAACCTTTACAGTGAATTTTCGTAACAAAAAAGGTTTATTAAATTTCATGTTTTGCCGCTTCATTTTACACCATCCTAATAATAGTAGATTACTTGTTAAGTTTCGAAAGTTGACATGTATTTTTTTTTCTCGAATTTTTTTACGAAAATTGGTCGTTTAGGGTTAGTTTTTTGCATCAAAAATTAGCGTTTCCGAGGCGAATTTTTAAAGTGACGGTGGAAAGTCTACCCATGTTGCATTCTAACACTCGCTCACTTTTGCTTGTCACAACAATTATTCATTTTCGCATGAGTTTTTATTTCGAATCAGTTTTCACGTCATTAGATTACAAGAAAATGTCGCGTAATAGGAACTTTACATGGAATTCAACTGTAATAGTAAGTACCTTTCGAGAAAATTCCGCGAAAATGCTTTTGTGAAACCACCATTTGTCTTTTCCTGGAAAACAGTAATTTTCGAGGCAAAAAATTGACCCGAAATGGTCAATTTTCGGAAAAATTAGGGAAAAAATTCTTCTCGATTCCTCTACTACTAGGTAAGGCCTTGCAAACGCAAGCTTTCGTCTACATATTTATCCAACCAACAAATAGAAATTCACACTATTCTAAATTGCGAAATTTCGAGATCAAACTTTATAGGAGTAAGGAAAAAAAAGTTTTATAATCGGAAATATTTCAGTAAGATCATGATAAATGAGTAATGTTATTTTACATTCCTCATTAAGTAATAAATTATTATTTAATTATGATACTCCACTATTTTTGTCGAATAATGAGATAGCATAAGAAATGTGATTTATTGTATTACATAATTATTATATGTTTGTAATAAATAAATGTAATATGTATAGTATAGTTATTTTTAAAAATTTTCACAGAAGGAACAAAGAACTTACGTTACATGATTTCAATGTATTCTGTCACGGGTTCAATTAGGGTTAACTGAATATTGTATATGATAAAATTAATATATGTACCTTATATATTGTACATTTTGACGTTTTCGTGCAAACACTACTTCTATTGATGTTTGAACGTGAGAGGTAATGTAAAAAGTTTGTAAAATGTTGCCATAAGTATTAAAATACAATTACTGGTAATAGTTGCTTGGGGTATTACAGTGAAACAATTCAAACAGTAGGAAAAACTTATATTTATGAGCTTTGGTACTGTAAAAATACTGGAAAAGCAACAGTGATTATTATAGCCAAAGCTGGTGATTATTATTCCAAGAGAAAAGTCACGTTCAACGCGAATAGATCCACGTGTAATTCGGAGAAACAAAATAGCTCTTAAATTATCTAAGAAAATAAGGCAGCGAAATGACCGACGCCCGATGGATACAATGCGTAGGGACGCTCGCCCGGGCCACATCTATAAATTATAAGGGATGCTTGCTTCCCGCTGCATCCGGAGCGAGGGAGGGAGGGGGTAGAAATCTCTTGGAGCGGGGAGAAGAGTCTATAAAAGCAAGGTCCGTGCTCCCGCAAGGTCAGAGTCAGCAGTACGTAATATCGAAGAGTGTCCAGCGCGGTCTTCTCTTCGTATTTTTCTCTCGCGGTCCTTCGTGAGTCGGTGCTGTGAAAACGAAAGCTTTCTATTCTTCGCCGGATTTCAGTTTTGTGTCGTGTTCGCCCTACGTGTACGAATCGTGCACGTATATAAAAAAGTGGCCACATGAGTTTTCAGTGTTGGTGTTAAATTGGATATTACGAAACATAAAGAAACATGAAAATTACAATGTCGCGGACGCTGTTCGTCCTGGCCTCGTGGTGTGCAATCTCGGCCTCGTGCATCGACCTTGGGCCGCTCGTGAGAATCGCACAATGCAGGTCGCAATGCATTCGTGAGCACAGCGTGGACGGCAGTTGCGACTGGTATACCAATAGGCTCGAGGCTAAGTGCAGTGAAGTGAGTTTCTAGTATATTCTCTTTCTCAGATCGAATTAGTCAAATTTAACTATTTGATAGTAATTTTCTACTATTCGAATTAGTAGGAATCCGGTTACTAAGATGTGGTTAAAAATTACTAATTCAATAATGAGCTAAACGAACTCACTATTTGAAAAAGTAAGAAATGACGAATCAATTAGTAGTTTTTTTATTTTAATTACAAGTCAAATATAGCTCATTCTTTAGTAAATGATTTACGTGTGGAAAAGACAAATATTACTAATTCAAAAGTCAATGTTTACCAATAATTTAGTCATTGTATGACTACTCTAATATGATTAATGACTATCAAATTAGATTACAAACAAATTTTTGTTTGTTTGTTTGTTTGTTTTTTTTCAAAGCAGAGTATATGATGTACCTAACTTCAAGTCTAATTATTATAATT
Source organism: Platygaster orseoliae (assembly GCA_030522825.1). NCBI lineage: Eukaryota > Metazoa > Arthropoda > Insecta > Hymenoptera > Platygastridae > Platygaster > Platygaster orseoliae. Next base: position 6,200 of record JAPYZL010211902.1, on the reverse strand, counting down.
ACATACTAAATTTTACATTCCTCTACAGCGTACGTTGTTTACGAACAGCAATACAAATAAGGTAATGTTTTCATCACAAATTCAAGCTTTGTTCAGTCTGTATGGGATGGTAAATGATAAATGTCAATACAATAAAAAATTGCAGATCCCTTGCAAGAATTGAGGATTTTTTATACTTTGCCATTTTTCAAAAACTCAAAATCAGAAAAGATACTCTAGATGAACGTTTAAACTATTCAGATTCATTAAATTTTAAACTGTAATATTCTATTTCAATTCCAAGTTTTGTGAAAGTTTCTTTAACGATTCAGGAGCTGTGGATAATCAAATAAATTCGTGTGCAACCAAATGCAAATCAAGGTTTTTTCACGATTTATCTCTCTATTGAGAACAGAGGATGAGTCAGATGAAAAGGAATGAGGACAATCACGCCCAGCAAAATCCAAATCATAATTCAATACTAACAATGTACCCTTCTCGGTAGCGTAATGGCCTCCCCCTCTCCCCAGTTCTCTCTTAAGCACAATCGATTTCCTGGAAATCCGTCAAGCGATAAAAGCGTCCAAATGTGGTGCGCATTCTGCGTGCACTTTCCATGGGTGTGCATTGTACCCGGCCCTTAACTGGCACGATATAGTATAAGATAAGCCATCTCTTTTCAGGGGGGTCGAAACGAATTTAAACATTGAAGGAGGGTATAACCCTATAAATTGCGATGAATCGATTCAGTAGAATCAAACGAGTTTTTGGAATTCTCATATTTTATCACAGGAACACATGTTGCAAGAAAATAACCATCTTGAATAACGAGATTCGAGATGAATTCATGATTATTTCACGAAAAATAGACAAAAGTAATGATCAAAAAATAATGTATAAAAATAATAATGCTGAATCATAAAATGAGTCAAATTCAAATTAGATTCAGAATTTCCAGTTTTTTTATAATAAAATAACAATTATTAATACTTGAACGGTATTTTTTCTGAAACTTAATTATTATACAATATAAAGCCGAACATTTCAGATAAGAAAACGTGGGGAAAAAATTTGTTCAAACAGTGATTTCAAAAAAAATACTTTAATCTACGAAAATTTTATTAGAGTTCGAAAATTTCAAAACTTGGAAATAAAGTTCTAAAAAATTAAGACACAAATTCATGAAAATACCAAAAAATGTTCCAAATCATACAATTTCTGACAAAAATACTAAGTTATTAAATTATAAAAGAATAGCGTTTTTAAAAAATCTGCAAAAATGGCATCATGTATAAAAATACTAGAAAACAATAAAAAAATCTTATAAATAATGAAAAAAAAAAAAGAAAATTCTAGGTATTTATAAAAAATAATTAAAATTAACGTAGACCTAACTACCCAAAAAATTTATGAAATTATTTTAAATTCATTTATATTTGCATTCTAGAGCATATAATAATAAGAATCGATTAATAAAAATCTACGTAAATTCTAGAAATCTACAAAAATGATAAAAAATCCTTTTGATTTTCGTAAATACTAAAAAATTCGAGAAAAAAAAACTTTCCATACTCAAAAACTACGTGAAGAAAATTTTCTGAAAAATATTGTTTCACGAAAAATAGACGGATATGATTATGACAAGAAAATAATCTATGAAAATAACAATACTTATTAAAAAAAAAACTGTACTGAAAAAAATTTTTTTTTTAATTTTTTTCGATAAAATTTTTTTTCGAAAAATGAAATTTAAAAGAAAAAAATTTTTTTTTGAAAAAGGAATTTTTTTGAAAAAAAAAACTTTTTTTTTGTAATTTTTTTTTTGTAATTTAAAAAAAATTTCTTTGAAAAAAAAATTTTTTTTGAAAAAAAATTTTTGAAAAAAATTTTTAGAATAACAATTAACAAATCATCATTTATTTATTATGATATATTTGTAAATGTATGTACTAGTACTTGACAGCGTGACGCTAAAAGCGTGACGCTAAAAGCGTGATGCAAAAAGCGTGACGCTAAAAGCGTGATGCAAAAAGCGTGACGCTAAAAGCGTGATGCAAAAAGCGTAACGCTGTCTTTACGGATTTACCCCCCGGGAAAAGAAGTTCCACTTCAAAAATCAGCGAAATTGGAATTAAGTCCAGAATTTTTAGTTTTTCTATTTTAAAATAACTAGTATTCCAAACTGAAAGGAACTTTTTCGAAAATTGAATAGTAAAATATTTAGCTAAACATTTCCTAAAAAAAAGTGTTAAAATACATTTTTTCAAACAGTGATTTTTAAAAAAAGACAAATCTATGAAAATTTTATACGGACCTTAAAACTTTCAAAATTGGAAATAAAGTTCTAAAAAATTAAGACACCAATTCATTAAAATACCAAAAAATCTTTCGAATCATACAATCTCTGAAAAAAATACTGAAATATTAAATTCAATAAAAGAATTGGGTTTTTGAAAAATCTTCACAAATGGTAACAATGTATAAAAATACTAGAAAACAATGAAAAATTTTATAAATACCGAAAAAATTTAAAAATTCAAGAGGTACATAAAAAATACTCAAAATTAAAGTAGACCTTACAATCCCAAAAATATATGAAATTATCAAAAATCTATTTATATTTGAATTCAACAGTATATTATTTAAGGAATTGATTTATAAATATTTACGAAAATACTAAATACCAAAAAAATCCTTTTGATTTTTGTAATTACTAAAAAACGCTAGAAATAATATAAAATCTTTTTATACTAAAAAACTTTATAAAGAAAATTTTCGTAACAATATTATTTCACGAAAAATAAACCAAAGTGATAATGATAGGAAAATTATTCTTAAAAATAATAATACGAAATCAAAAAATCGGCGAAATTTAAATTAAGTCCAGAATTTTTAGTTTTTCTAACTTAAATTAACGATTATTCCAACTTTAGAAGAATTTTTTTTTTTAATGAAATTATAATCATGAATGTTAGACTATACAATATATAGCTAAACATTTTGCAAAAAATAAAAAAATCAAATATAGCTAACATTGATAAATAATAAATAATGAAAAACATGCCCAACAAGAAAATTTCGATACTATAGCATATTAAATACTCGAAATCTGTGTATTATGATTTTCTCACAAATCTTAAAAAATTTAATGTAGGTATAGAAATCCAAAATAAAAGTGAAAAATCAGTGCAGTTGTGAAAAAACACTAAAAGCATAAAAAAAAGGTCAAAACTCAGTTACTTGAAATTGAAGAAAATTGAGTCCAATTAGATTTAATACAAACATGAAAAAATATGAAACTTTGTAAAAAAATTGTAAAATCGTAACCATATCTTCAAGGATTAAAAGTTATGAAATCCTGAAAGAAATATGTATATGTTTTTCCGATAAACTCTGCCCGAAAATTTTTTCTGCCTACTCTTCTGAAATTCATTATAAATTATAAAATTTTTACAATTGCTACTGTATAACTTTATGCATCATACAGAGAGTACCTTTTACAACAATTGATAGATTTGTGATGGACTAAAAAAATTACTATGTTAACTGTAATATTCTTTCTGAGTCAAAAATGTTTCAAAAATTGTATGAAAAAATTAAAACTGTATTACAAATTATTTTCGTTGTAACCCAATGATTCATTAAAAATTACGCTCATTGCAATACCCAAAGTGGTGTTTTCAAATATTTGAAGAGAAAAAAAAAGTTTTCGAGGCCTTTCATATAAGTTATAACAAAATGTATCAAGAATAACTAATTATCACTGTGTAATATAATGTTAGTAACTATTTTTTGCAGTTTACTTGTAATATATACCTACTTACATATTGATATAAGTATATACTTAAATTTGTGAAACGCAGAGTTTGTTGGAACGAAGATAGCCTGACAGATGAGCACTGAGATTGAAGCAAGGGAAAATAAATAGGGGCTAGGGCGTTATTCATCAAGGGTTTGGGGGAAGGGGGTGAATTTTATACTCTGGGGAAGTGGAAATTACCGAGTTTACAAATATTATTCTTCAACATGAAATTTTCGTGTGAAAATATAAATGACCCACCCGTTAACCTCGAATTTCCATATCACGAAGAACACAATCTGCCATACAAAAAATTAAAATCATAATTTCAACAGGGCGTGTACTCAATTTTTTAGGCTGAAATTCACCGGCCCACCCAAATAATCAGGATAATTACGATAACCGCATCGACGAGACGAGACGTACTTTCCATATGGCCTTTATTGTTTGCTCACAGGACCTGCGTGGGTCGCACGAACTCACATCGCAATATCAAATAAAAAAAAATCTTCTCAGGAGAGGCGAAAAAAATGAAAATTAGTTTTAATAATCGGGGATCCAAAGAGTGACTCTGCTATTCTAAGCTGGTGGTCCTTTATATAAAAAAGTTTTTGATAGATTATCAAGCCCTCTCGTAGATTTTACAAAATTTTTAAAAAGTGGAAAAATTTCATGAATGCTGTGTAATGAAAATTTACATAAATTAAATGTATTAATTAATGTTGTAATTTTTTATTTTAATTTTATTCTGTAAAATTACATTCATTTAACAAAAAAAATATTTGCAACGTATCAATTTCCAGAGAGTTAAAATAATTCGATTATTTTATGTTTTACATATTATCGGGGTGATCGCGGAGTGCAGAATCTTGAGCGATGGAAATTTTGGGCTCACGGTGCGCGGGCATTTTTCTTCCTCGACATGGGTCCCTGCAGTGTAACCCGAAACTGGCTTGCAAAAATCGATGATTTTGCGAATCAGGGGAAGCTGATTTACGGCTCGTTATCGATGTCCGTCGAGATAAAATCGGATTAACGACGGCCGATGCGCCTGATATGCGAATAATTAAACAAGCCCGCGCTTCTTTCGTACCCATGATAACTTATCGATAGCATTTGCATATTGCGCCGGAGTTTAAAAAAACCGCTGCCAGAATGAGGAATGGTATTTACCATTCGCACCCCGTAATTTTAGCTCGTTATTTAATGAAAAATGATGGTGAAATCCGGCTGATACTTGATACGGAATTCGAAGACACAAAATTTTCAAACCTTCATATATTCTTAATTTCAAAAATATATATTTAAAAAAATCTGTGTATCTTTCATAATGAAAACTTTTACAGGAATTCAAATTAATTAAGCATGAACAAGGTTTTCGAAAACCTTTTTTCAGCAGCGTCATTATCGCTACCACACGAGATATACCGAGAGTGGCCTTAGAACTAGAGAAGATGAAGAAGAAAAAAGCAAAGAAAGAAAACAAAAAACAAAGAGAAAGAAAAAAAAGGTCCATGTACGAGAACAGGGCCTGATGTGAGGTACCCCAATAAATATTAAAACAACAACGAGACGTTACCTGTTATATTCAACCGGGAACAGGTTGGAGGCTAATTCGAGCCCGGTTTTCAACCCTCTCTCCCCCAACCACCTCCTCTTAAAAAAAGCCTCACAGCTTTATTCCCTCCCCCCGCGGCTCTCTCAAATTGGCCGGCTTGATGGTTTTTATTCGCCCCCTCTCGGCCCCCCGCTCCCGGCGGCCAACCCCGACTCAATCTCTTTTTTTTTTTCATCATCATGCCGAAAAATTTGGCCTTCCTTGTTTTACTGAGACGTCGTCTCTGTTTTGCTTGCAGTGCTGGCTGAGTTGCGAGACCGTTGAGTACGAGTGGGAAGAGGCCAAGTTTATGTGCGACGGAAATGGAAAGCGACTCGTAAGTGTATTTTGTCTTGTAAACTTTTTTCTCTCTCGCCCTTTCTTTTGTTCTCAGCCAATGTTCTTAGCATATTGTAATTTGGGGAAATTGAAATATGTACAGCGTTCACGCTCGATGCAGTATGAATACATTACGAGTCTTCAAGAGCAATCTTTGTGAAGGATTCAGTTTCTAAGATTTTCGACTACCTGGTAAGAGAGGTCAATTCATCGATGTTAACTCAAACTTGTTGATTTCCATCAGAGGCGTTGGTAGAACGAAATTTCGGGGGGTGCTTTTCGAAATAGATATTTATGCTACAAGGGAGAAAGAGAATTATTCTAACGAGTGCGAAGTTGGGCACGAGCGGCAGCGAGTGCCCAAACGCACGAGTTGGAATCATTCTCTTTCTCCCATGTAACATACTATATTTTTTCCCGTGCATGTACAAAAAAAATGGTCACTTTTTTGCGTGGAACGTGGGAGGAAAATACACTTTTTTGGGG
>JAPYZL010211861.1:0-14870 GCA_030522825.1 Platygaster orseoliae | reverse complement strand
TTGCGCAAATTCTCGAAAATACTTGCTGATGTACCTGTCGGCATTATCAACAAGTTGCACACAGCTGAGAGTATCCGCGAATCGACGAATCCCAAGAATGTTTTGAGGGTCAAATAAGGTTTGTAGGAACTCAGCGCAATCATCCTTCACCTTGTCGAGGGCTAGATACGAGGCACCCACCATTATACTTTGCACATTCTCATTGGTTAAGGTGAGTTTGCCGCTATAAGCAAAATCTATGAGGACTTCCATTGCTCTACAATCGTTAATACAAACAATGTGTTACTTGATATTATCAAATGACAACTCCTTGTACTTATTACAGGATGTACCAAATTCTCTTCGCTTAGAAGAAAAAAACACTGTTTTTGCTTTTTGAGTTAAAAAGTCCTTAGCCACTTTTTAAAATCCTGAAAATTATCGAGTTATTTGACGTCTTCGTCTGTGAATCATGACATTTGGCAACAAAAAATTCGCAAAATCTGACGTTTTGACATTTTATGGGATAATGTCAATCAAATACTTTTTTTTTTTCGACTGTGGATTTGTTACTTATTATTTTTTGCAAAATCTTTCAATAATGTATGTCTTTTATGTGGAGTAATTGGGAAGGTGCATAGAAAAAAAATCAAATTTTGAAAAATACGTATCCATTGTTTTTGAAAAAAAAAACAATACGTATTTTTTAGTTTCTATGAATAATGACTACTCTTGAGGATATGTGAATTTAAAATATCTTACATATAGACATAACGACCATGCGGATGACGACATGTAGTTAGAATCTCGTTCCTATATTAGACTTTTTAAAACGATGTGATATCGTCAATTTTGAAAATTCCACAAAAAAGAAACACATATCAAATATTTTTTGATAAACTAACAATATCAGCAAGAAAAAAAAAGACGTAACTTCCTAATCCTATTTTTCTGAATAAAGTTATGAAAAAGTTGAGTAACTCGATCGTTTTTTAGAATTACGACAATTGGCAAAGGACTTCTCGGACACAGAAGCTGCTGTAGTGCAAGAGAGACGTATAGAACGGAAAGCGAATGAGAGGAAGGAGGACGAAAAGAGAATGTCTTCCGTGTCCTCTTAAAGAAGAAATATAGTGTTCATTTCTGGAGAAGGGAATTCGGTATATTCTGTATAATAAAATTTCGTCTCCACCAGAACAACTATTTTATAATTTTGAAATACAGGATTTATTTTAATATAAAAGTTTTAATTCATTTTGTTATCGAATGAAATAGTTAGTTGGTTTTTCAACTTGAACAAGTTGTGGTTCTTACAGCCTTACATAGTATAACTTCTTTGATGCAGAGCAACTTTTCAGTACATACTAAAGAATCAAATTTGCAAACATATATTTACGTCTTATTTTTTGAATTTGTTATACATATGAGTCAATTCACATCAAATTTACTACTAATATTGAAATTTACTCCAAGGTATTTTTTTCTCAATTTTGAACATAAAAATGAAGTACACGTAATTTTTTTAGCATGATGCAGAAATTTTTACAACTTTTCAAATCTAAGAAAGATGAATTGTTGAAATGTTTTGAGTATGAAATCTCGTATTGCGCAGTCTAGTATTTTACATCTAGAATTTACGTACAAAAAGTTTGACTTACTGTGAAAATTCGTACTACAATTAGTGATTCTACTGACTATGATTTGTGGGTAATTTTTTCATTCTGATTATCTTACTATAAGGATTGTTGCTTTCTGTACAAATAAATAAATTGCTCTACTATAAAAACATTAAGGTATAGAATGTTACAAAAAACTATAGTTACATTTTATAATAAAGTTAAATAAAAATTTTCATAATGTTAACTTGTAATTCCATCAAACCATGTGGAACAAAAATACATGTCTTTTCTTTCGATGATAAAATTTAAAAAAATCTAACTTCGAGTCAAATTCAAACCTAATGTTAGTGGTAAATCTGGCGTAGAATGACTTGTCTGTATTCAAGTCAGTATTATTGATAAAAAAAAAATACATATGATTGGAAAGCAGTGCTATAAATTGATCGATTTGTAACTTTTTCAGTAAGTAGGACGGAAAGTTTTTGATTTTTTACTATACTTCATCGCAACTTACCCAGCGTCAATGTCATGGAGCGTAATTTCTTTTTTTGTGCTTTCAACCATATTGTTACGGAACATTGTGCGAAAGTATGGAATCGTTGATGCAAGTATGTTTTTGTGGGCGCTAAAACTTCGTTCATCAACCTAAGGATTACAACTTGATTAATATCTTAGTTATTAAAGAAGCAACTTTTCAATCTGAATTAAAGTATTCGAAAATTTTTTGTTTCAAATAAAGGTTAGTACTACCAAGTTTGTATGTAAATATTTCTGGGTATGTTTTTTTCCATGCATTTGTAAACCTTCCCTCCTCAAAACTTCACTTTAAAAATTTGCAATGTTCCATAAAATACAGAAATTTCAAATTGTCAAAAAACAGGCTTTGCAGAACATTATTACCTGCATATAAATAATCCAGATATATCTAAAAAGTTTACAATAAGAGGTAAAATTTTCATGCTTGAAAAACTTGGACATTTGAACCGTTTAAGAATTTATAACATAAATATAAGTATAAGTACACAAATTTTAAAAATAATAAAAAACAAAAAATAAAAGCTATAAAAATTTTTTCGAGGTGTCATATCATACCTAATTTACTGACTGTTATAATTTGATTAAATTACGATACATTTTTTTTACAGGTCTAAAAATAAACAGAGGTACCTTTGTTCAAATTATTATTATTGTTCAAAAGCACACAATCATGAATTAAATAATTTTTTTCTCAGTTCTTCTTATAGGTATTTCTGCTCTGGATCCGCATATACCTGTAACCTTCCTCAAATTTCAATAATTTTTTAAAAAGTACGTTGTTTTACTTTTATTACACCTCCAATGGATTTGGGGGTATAGGGAGTAAGAGATTTTAAAAATTCAAACCTTTCCCGAGATTAATGTAAAAGTAATAATTATATAATGTAAAAAAAAATCATAAAAATGTACACACTGAAATCTTAGGCTCTTTATTATAAACTTGAAAATCAAGTATCAGTTTTAGATATAACAAATTTTGGAGTTACAATTTTTGATGAACGATGATTTTTTGTGGAACTGCCCTACGGGATATTCTGTAATAGGTGTAATAGGTGTAATACCCTGTTACACCTATTACATCGGGATTTTAATAGAATTTAAATGAATTAAAAAATTTTCCAAGGTAAAAATTGAAAATGAATGAGCCTACAGAATTTTTTAAATATTTTTTGCAACATAATATTGATATTTTTCAATCACTGTAATAGGTATTACACTGGCAAAGTATTACAGAATCTCTCTTAGGGTGTGAAAATTTGAGTATCGAGAACACCAAAATCCTATCCTTCCACTGCAACAATTCTAGGCGATACTAATTTTTAAATTGCACAACAGTTACACAGTTTTTAGATTCGATACATTTTTATGTTTCATTGCAAAAACGGTATTATGAAAATTTATTATGATTGAAGCATTTCACGAAATAAGTTATATTGTGCAGAAGAAAAAATGTTTATGTAAATCCCTAGTGCAGTATCTTGAAAATGTGAAAATCTGGTTGTATACTCATAACACTACATGTAAACTTTGATAATTTTTCACTAAAAAGCAATATTGTTAACAATACGTGATTTTTCAAGGGTAATAAGGACACTATTACTCCTGAATATAACTTTTTCAATGAAATTCTGAGAAGTGAAATACCAATTATGGAGGAATCATAATTTATAATAACCCTTACAATTTCTCTTCTTTTTTCTCTATCTACGCCCCTGAAGGAATTTTATGATTCACAAGAAAATCGTAAAAATATTCTGGAATCTATCATAATTACTGAAAAAAAACCCTGACCAATTACGAAACTATTCTTCATCAAATTCAATTTATCACAATCCAGGACATTTTATAAATAGAAAATCATGAGCAAGTATAGTAATCAAGTTGTATTTTTCGAGATATTAATTAACCTTGATCCTGACATCGCAGAAGTCTCCATCACGTCGAATTTCTTGTAAAGCTGAGAAGGCCACGGAAAAGTGATCAGACTTTTGGTAAACACGGGCTTCCGGGTCCGGAAGTCTTTGTTCATCACAAGATTTCACGTTTGTAGGTGTCGCGCGATCATTGTCGCTTTTGGAACTGTGATCTGACGAAGGGTTCATTTTACTTCCTTTTATTGATTATTAGTGTAGGTCCTTCGATTTTGGAAAAATTATTTGATGCTTTTATTTTTTCGAAGAAATTATGTACGAGCACGTCTTTGTTAGCCAAATTGAGCACAACCAAACAAACACGCCAAACACAACACTGCACAACACCAACACAAACACAACCAAACTGAAACAAACTTACTGCAAAATGCAAATCTGCAAACGACAGTTGGAATACTTAAATTTGCCTGCCTAGAGACCCTAGTGACGGCACGCAGTCGACCAAACCGCATTTCGTTTATCTACCGTTAAAAAATTCTAAGTTAAACATTATTTTCTTCGATTTCTAATTATCAAAATAACCGAATTTCGACATTTTTTGTGAATAAATTAAAAAACTTACACAGGAAAAAATAAGTTCTCAATAAAAATGACTCACTTAAGTTTTAAAGTGATAAATTTGTTCAAGTGTTTGTATTAAAATTTAAATTTTCGCGGGCTACCTCATAAACGCGCAGTCGCGCAGTGTCACTGCGCAGTGACACGCAGGAACAAGCAGCGATGAGCAGTGACAATGACAGACCAATGACAGACTGTGACAGACCGTGACGTGTTGGTTATTATTGGCAGGTGACAGCAGGTGAACAGTGACAGTGTTGTGTGTGAAAAGCTAAAAACTGAAAAAACTCTTGCGAAAGCAGAAAATTTCGACGTTTAAGCTCTTTTTTCTCATCGCCGTGTCGTGAGCAAACCCACGGGCTGAAAATTTCGATCCCGATGTTGGTCGCGGGACCTCGCGATCCTGATTTACATGCTTTTGTGGCGCCCCGGAAGCGCCGTCGTGGAACAAAGTCGTGGGTATTCCCCATTCCGAAAGCACTCGATCGAAACATCTCGACCGAGCAAGCTTTCGCCAAATTCATGGAATTTCTAACATGAATTTGGATTCACTCTCGTTTACTCTGTCACAACTCAGTTATTTGGTTGCAAATTTGAACAAAAACAACTACAGGGACGGATCTCTCGAAATTTCGGTCGTAAGTATGCATGTTTCTCTTTCCTATTCCCTCGTCCATTTTCCATCTTCTTTTTTTCATTTTTCGAGCATCCTTCATTCGAAAGCCCAATTATTGCCATTTTAATTTTTTGTGGTTAGACTTGGCATTGTCATTTTTTGTGGTTAGGTTAGGTAAGGTATAACATAACCTCAAAATTTTTTTTTCCATTAACATTATTTACAAATTTCTTGTGTTTTTTCAAGACAAGGTGATTTTTTTCTGTTCAAAACGTCTATTTTAGAAACAGTAAGAAGGGAAGAACATTTTCTTAAAATACTTGTCAAGTCTGGTTTCAGCTGTAGATTACTCAAAAAAAAATTTTTTTTTCCAATAACCGTTTACTTCCACTTATTGATTCCTGTGTTTTTGTGATATAAAGTAAGGAGAATTTTTATTTGTTCATAACGAAAAATAGACAAACATATGGTACTGTTGCAACCTTTTTTGGATAAATCTAAAAGTTTTTTTCGAAACATATTCATCGGCACAATCACAACTGAATTAACCAAACAGGCAAATTTTAAAGAAAATTTTTGAAATTTGGATTATTACAACGTATCCAAAAATTGATGCAATCTGAGATTTATATGAGCGGTTGAGAGCAAAAGACAAACTAGTAAGAGACAGAAAATATGGAGTTGCCACTCTATCTGTCATTTACTAGTATGATACATGAAATATTCGCCAACAATTCTAATTACTTTGATCTTTAATCTTTAGTGAAAATAAAAACCATTTTTTTTTTTTTTTTTTTAATATTCTTAAACGTTTGGAACTATCTTACTCCGAAATTGACTTGATAAAACCTCATGTTGGTTTCTCAAATACTATTTTTTCATTGCTGTGATTATTGTCTTATTTTTATTCGCTGTCATTTCAATTGTTTACACTTTTATTATCATGTTTTTCTATATTTTATAATTTGGTTTTGTTTCATATATTTTTGTTTTTCATTCCAAATTTTTTTAGAAAGAAGTTGATAAAATCGAAAAATTTTATTCATTGTTATTAATGTTGTTATAGCTAGTGCAGTGGAAGGGCCTGGAGGCAGACAGACATTTGTTGCGCTGTTTGTTCTCGCATGTGGACTTTTCGAGTGGAGAGCCCCCCGAACCTAGCGCCAAAGATTATTATCAAGTGCAATTGTTGAAAAAGGAGTGCACCGATCTCTTGACCAAACCTTCGCTCATTTCAAACATTTGCTACGCCATTGATTGCACCCTATCGCAGCAACAGGTACGTTTAAACAATTATAAGACAAAAGAAAAATTACCGAAAGATCTACATTGATTTTTTTCCTTTTACTGGATTCAAACATTAGTACAAATTCAAAACTCTTCGGATTGAAAATCTTTAAATGCAAAAACATTCAATTTACAAAGCCCCTGTATTCACAAATTGTAAAGTTTGCAAAATCTTGGAGCACAGAGTTTTTGAAAAGTATGATGAATTTCAAAAATATCCAACGTCCAAGGTTCTGAAAATGTTCATCTTGGAATTTCCAAGTTATTCATAATTCAATTTTTTAAATTTCAAAAGTACTAACAGTCTATAAAATCTTACACTGACATGACCTTTTTGAATTATTTATTTAAATTTTTATTTTATTATATTTATATTTATTTATTATTTTATTTGAATTATATTTTGAACCATTAAGGTATTACGTCCATAGTTGAATTTCCGAGATAGGTTTTTATGAAAATAATTGAAGAATGAAATTACACTTTATTTGCCGTATCAGACACGAATTTTTACTGTACCGTTTTTTCGAAAAACTTGCTTTTCCTACTCGATTAGCAAACTTGGCAACACTGTATTTGATCGTATTCCATGAAAGAATGATCTCTCACTCTATCGTAAAAAAGGACAGCATGCTGCGGTGTACTGTGGTGTTGCCGCGACCAAAAATAAAACAATGAACTGAAGTTAGCGGTAGCTTGCGCCTATCTTCATCATAGACGTAATACCTTAAAGTTAGAATCTTTGAACATTAAATTTTATAGATCTATAGAGAAATCTATTTTAATATTCAAAATCCTTTCATTTTATAAACACTAAAAATATACAATAAATAATAAAAGAACTTAAAACATTTGACATTTTAAAATACTTCAAATTCTAGAGACTCGCATCGTAAAAATATGTATGGGTATCCATAAAAAAACTTAGAATGTATCAAAAATTCTGGAAAACACTCAAAAGTTTTATTATCGAAAAATATTAAAAATAAAAGATATCCACAAAGCAAAAACTTATGTTAATATAATTTTCTGTGAAATCTATGAAATCACGAAAAATATATATAACATGTCTAGCATCAAATTCATAAAATATTTTGATTAAATATTTAAATATTTAATCTATAAAAATACAAAAGAGACCTTGAAATAATAAAAATATTTATAACAACACACAAATCCTAAAAGTGCGAGAAACAAATTTTGAGAATAATAAAAATCAATAAAGTTTATGTTTTCTGAAAAATCTCAAGAAATACTACAAATTCATAAAACTTTAAATTTTATACCATGGAATTCTAAAAATCTATTAATAACTAGAAATTCTTGAAATTATTAAAAATACTAGAAATTACTATATGTATTAAAAAACTATCAGTTCTAGAAAAATATCTAATACAGAAAACCTAAAGCTATTGTTTTTTAAAAATAATAATAATATTAGTATCTATTTTATAAAATGTTTCTGAAGTTCCTAATGTTTAAAAATAAACTCCAAAAAAAAAGTGTTTCTATTTCTTCTCATATTTCGAAAAATGATTATTTATAAATATTTAACAAATATTATCTAGTGTAATTATACCTCTATTTCATCTTAGTTCAAAATTAGAAACCAATTTTTAAAACTTCGTTTATTTCTTAAACGTTTAGAACTTTCGACGCATCTTCATAAAAATTTATGTTCTGGAGCTTCAATTCAAGATATCAGGAAATCCTGCAAATTATTTTCTAGTTCTTTTACTATTTTTCGTATCTTTGGATTATTTATATGATTTAAAAATTTTCTATAATGATGATAGATTTTTGTATAGATTTGTAAAATTCGATGTTCAAGGATTCAAAGTTTTATGGTTTATGAATTGCTAGTATTTTTAGTGTTTCCAACTTTTTTTAAACCGGGCAGTTGGTATGTATTTTAATAATTATCAATTATTATTACATGAATATTTATCATAATATATCTAATGTATTTTATATATTTTGAATATCTTGCAGTTTTTATACATAAATATATTTCTTTTTGCAGACGTTGAACCCATCGCCCAAATTTTTCCTCTACTTGCGGAAAGTCCTCGGACTAAACCTCGTCCAGGAAGTAGTTTTTGCCATCGCTCTTCAGCACTCGCAAAATCCCGAGACCCGAGCGTTGGCTTTGGAGTACACGAAACGGCAACTCCCAGAATTGATACGTAACTACTTGGACTCATCGAGTGGAAATAAAAGGGGTGCAGAGGGTTTGCACGACACATCCCCGGAGGTTTTGCATCTTATTCTAACGTACGTGCTTCAGGAAACGAACGGCTTTGAGCTCGCCTCAGAGACGCGGGAGGTTTTTCTGAAAAATTTAAGACGTGACTTTCCGTGCGAGCTGGTGCCCGTGGTACTGGCTCCACTTTTGTACCCCGGTGAAGGCGACGTCTACGGCGTCGCTACAAGGCCTAATATGGCAGCTAATCAGATGGTGAGTTAGTGGAGATTAGAGAAATTTTTTATTTTAAATTCATGTTTTTTTGGTCGAAAATTTCTAAATGCACAATTTTCACACAATTCCTCTCAAGTAGCGTTTTTATCAATTTTTTTCCCTTTATTTCTCAATTATTTTCAATTCTTTTGTCTTTTAAATGCAATTAAAAAATCTTGATTAGAAATTTTTGAATTTTAAACACTGTACAATAAATAAATATTTCTTCATTTATCGACACAAATTTATAAAATTAAATCCATGACCATAACTATTTATGAGTTCTTTCCTTTATTTTTGTCTTTTATTTTATAGTTCTACAAAAAAAATAATACAAAATTTGAAATAATTTTCAATTACTCGATTTCAGTGATGTGTATGTTTTCATTTATACATTTGTTTTATTGTTTGATTTTTCGATTGGTCAGTTTTAAGACATTATTATTTTTTGGAGCCAACATCTGTGTGTTTCTGTCAAATCTCTCAAAGACTCTTGAGTAATAGTTTTTCTGAAAAAATGGGTTGATTTTCAGGATCCAAACTCCTTAGTAGAGTTGATAATGGAGCTGGGATACAGTTTCACGAACAGCATTGAGGACTGCAGGTCGGCCCTCGCTGGCTTGGGTGCCCGAGAAATTTCGCCCATTTGCGTCGCTCGCGTTCTGTCGCACATGGCGCGCACCTGCAGTGACTTGGAAGACGCGGGCACGATCCAGTCTTTCTGGGGAAACTCGTCTGGTGTTTCCCAAGACAATGCTGCCAAGGACAAATCGTCGGACCCATCCTGTAGTCCCTCTACCTGGAATGTCGAGGTCTTTGCTCTTACCCTCAAGGAAATTGTAAGTACTTTTTCAATTTTCAATTCAAAATTCAATTCAAAAAACTTAGACAAAGGCACAGAAAGTCTGTGCCATTACATAGAACTACGTCAACAAGTGACAAGGTTTATCTCAAAAAATACCTCCACCAATTAAATTTAATTAAATTCAATTAACTTGAATCAGGCCTTGTAATCTATGTCCCAATTAATAAGTCCCAAACTCACAAGGCCCAAATTATTTTTGGGCCTAATAAATTAGGAACCTGAAACTTGGGACTCATTGTTGGGGCCCAATCCAGAAGGCCCAAAAATAATTTGGGCCTGATATATTGGGAACCTGAAATTTAGGATTCGCTATTTCGGCCCAATCCATCAGGTCCAGAAATAATTTAGGACTGATAAATTGGGAACCTGAAATTTGGGATTCACTATTTGGGCCCAATCCAGCAGAAGGCCAAAAAATAATTTGGGAACCTGAAATTTGGAACTCACTACTTGAGGCCCAATCCAGAAGGCCCAAAAACAATTTGGCCCTTGTGAATTTGGGACTCATAAATTGGGAGCCTGAATTTTGGGACTCATTACTTAGGGCCCAATCCAGCAGAAGGCCCAAAAATAATTTGGGAACCTGAAATTTGGGACTCACTACTTGAGGCTCAATCCAGAAGGCCCAAAAATAATTTGGGACTGTTAAATTGGAAACCTGAAATTTGAAATTCACTATTTGGGCCCCATCCAGAAGGCCCAAAAACAATTTGGGACTGATAAATTTTGGAACCTGAAATTTGGGACTCACTATTTGGGGCCCAATCCATAAGGCCCAAATTTCTTGCACTTTTTCGTGAAAGACGTAGTTCTACATAAAAAAAGCACAATTTTCTGAACTCTTGAATTTTGTATATTCTCGTTCTAAAATAAACGTGAAAATGTTTTCTAGCAATCGTCATTGCCCTGGACCGAGGTAATGGTGAAATTGGACCACGACGACTTCTTGATTAAGGACCGCCAGGGCCTAAGTCTCCTGATCAGTGCCCTGCGACTTGGTCTACAACACCAAGGATTTCATCTGGACATGTTCCCCGTCGAGAATTTTTACCGGCGCTGGGATAACGTCGAGGGACAATTTTCCCTGATCCAGCAGATCCTCAAAAATCCGGACATTTTTTGTTTCACGGACTATCCCTATCCTTCGGTAACAATCGACGTGCTCAAATCAGCACCCGAAGGCGACAACAAAGTGAGTTATAAATGTCTCAGGCATTAATCATGTATCCAAGTGAATTTTCAAGTACAATTCATAAAAAACTGAAACCTCGATTTTTTAATTGCATGACATTAGGAGGCACAGACGTGGCGTAATTTGAACATCGTTGAATTACTTCTGTACATGGCGGATCGTGGTCTTTATTTACCCGTCCAGGAAGTTTTTAACTGGCCTATACAGCACTGCCCCGACGTTCTGGTCCTCGCCCTCCTGCAAGTCAATCTTCCGATGACCATCATGCGCCAGGAACTACTCGCGAATTTGATGTCCATATTTTTAGGAAATCACCCAAATTCGGCAGTTATTCTGCACCATGGCTGGCACACCAACAACGCCAAAATTCGAGGCATCATCATGCACTCGATGGCTGATTGGTGAGATTTTTTTAGAATACCTTTGGTTTTACTATTGAAAAAATATGTGAATAATAAATGAAATTTTTCAGAAAAGTGTTTAGAGTCTTCCTTAAAACCTAACTTTAATTTTTTCAGGTACTTGAGAGGCGAACATGATCAAACAAAACTAACCCGAATTTTAGACCTTGCCCAAGATTTGAAAGCTTTGTCGAGTTTGTTGAATGTGCAATCGTTTCCATTTGTGATTGACTTGGCGTGTTTGGCGTCGCGAAGGGAGTACTTGAAACTGGAAAAATGGCTGTCAGATAAAATCCGGGATCACGGTGAACTTTTCATCAACGCCTGCGTGAAATTTTTACATCGACGCTGTCCCCAGGTCGTTGGTCCCGGCATAAAGGAGGATTCCTCAATCCCAAAAGCGAGTCAGTTGCCCCAAGAAACGCTTACGACCATCCTCGCGTGTTTGCAAGTCGTCGCTGGGTAAAATAATTATTTGATTTGTAATTTTGGAATGGTGGATTTTAAATGCGAAAAAATTCTTGCTCTCATAGTTGTAAATTGTGTTTTAAAAAAAAATTTCCAACTCCAGCATCACTTTTTGCCATCCCAAATTCAAATTGTTAATCTTGGATTGATTTGTGGTTCTTTTTACGTTTCATTTTTTTTTGAAAGAATTTTGTGTTATGTTGCAGGAGTGTTCCTCCGGAATGTTCAGAGGCAATACTGACAATGGTTCAGAACTGCAGTGTGCTGATTAGCAAAGGAACGATGAATAGGCCACCGCCTCCTGGAGTTTTACGACATCGTAACTTGGAACAATTTAACACTGCTTCTCTTGGAGGGCAGGTTGGTGTTTTTTTTTACTTTCTAATTTAGTTATGTATTGTATATTATTGTATTATAACATTTTATAATTCACAGAAAAATGTCTTTTGTCCTCAAGCTCGAATCGGTATTGTTCTACAAAGAATCTTTTTGTTTCAGCTGTTTTCCCAAAAGCAAGTGGATCCATTAGGAAATCTGAGCTCGAACCTTGTCTCCATGGGCCTTGGAGGGGCCCTGGGACCACCCTCGAACTCGGCCTTTAATCTTCCCGGATCTTTGGGTCCCCTGGTCTCCGCTCCTGGATCGCCTTCCCGCCTCATCGGTGCCGGAACCGGCGGGGCCGCTGGTGGGGGGCCCTCTTCCTCCCCGTTCCCGTTACTGTCCCTTTCGACGCAGTTGCACTCGGCTGGAGGGGCCGTGGCTGGCGCGCCCTCTTCCGTCGTTGCCCAGACTAGCGCTGTAGCTGGCCCACCGTCAGTAGTAATGACTGGCGTGGGAGCCGGGGGTGGCACTCCTGTTGGGGGTCTCGCCCGTTTAGGACCACCAACCAACGTTGACAAAGCTCGCATGACGGAAAGCTCACAGTTTTTCCCCGACATGATCCAAAACGTATCCAAGGAAATCGAAGATGAAGCTAATGGTTAGTATTTTTCATAATTTTCGCAAGTTCATTTCATAGGTTTTTGTTTTTTACTTGTCAAATATCTGAACAGGTCTGGATCTGAATGATGAAAAGTTTTTGAATCACGATTTGTAAAATTTTTCGAATTTGTAATTTCCCTTTTTTTAGGTTACTTTCAAAGGATTTACAATCATCCGCCGCATCCCACTCTCTCGATTGACGAGGTCCTTGACATGCTGAAGAAATTCCAAGATTCAGCGTCAAAACGCGAACGCGACGTCTTCAGTTGCATGTTGCGCAATTTGTTTGAGGAGTACAAGTTCTTCCCTCAATACCCGGACAAAGAGCTGTACATTACTGCCCAACTATTTGGAGGCATAATCGAGAGAGGTCTCGTTAACAGCTACATCACGTTAGGCCTGGCTCTACGCTTTGTCCTCGACGCCCTGAGAAAACAAGAAGGCACAAAAATGTACTACTTCGGTGTTGCAGCCCTTGACAGGTTAGATAATTCAGACTTTTGACATTAATCAAATATTTTACTTTCTTTCTTCAATTTTTAAAAGATTTTTCTGCAAGATTCAAATTCAGTAAATTCAGAAAAGTTAATTTGTATGTGTATTTTTTTAACGTTTCGGAAGTTTTTAATTGAAGGCTCAAGGTTAAAATTTTCTTCTTCAAAAGTTATAGTTTTGATGGTTATTTTTTTTTTTTGAAGTGAAACTTTTTAACCGGCGCCTGGCGCTCAAAATGTCTTGAGAAGGGGGAGTGAAAAACGTTATGTGATGTGATCTAACCTAACCTAACCCTAATCCTAAGCATACATATATCGAGGTTCCAGTGTAAAGTAAGCCTAATATGTCTCATATCGAGGTTCAAGTGTAAAGTGAGCCCTATGTGTCTTATATCGAGGTTCCAGTGTAAAGTGAGCCTAATATGTCCTATATCGAGGTTCCAGTGTAAAGTGAGCCCCATATGTTTTATATCAAGGTTCCAGTGTAAAGTAAGTCTAATATGTCTTATATCGAGGTTCCAGTGTAAAGTAAGTCTAATATGTCTTATATCGAGGTTCCAGTGTAACGTAAGCCTAATATGTCTTTTATCGAGGTTCCAGTGTAAAGTTAGACCTATATGTCTTATATCGGGGTTACAGTGTAAAGTGGGACCTGCATTCCCTATATTGAGGTTTCAGTGTAAATTTTTTATTTTGGTTATTTCCAAAAGTATGTTACATTCATCTACGAGATATTTGAAAGAAACAATTTTTTTTGTTGGAGCAGGTTCAAGAGTCGACTGAAGGAATACACGACTTACTGCGACCACATCAGGAGTATACCACACTTTCCTGAATTCCCACCACATCTGATCGAGTACGTGGAGTTAGGGATGCAGGGCCAGGAACCACCCTCCAGGCCCCAAGGCTCAGTTCTCCCCAAAAATCTTGCTAGCATTATAACGCTCGGTAATCCTACTGTGGTGCCCTACAAGCCAACGACTCCTGCTCCTACGACGGCGGTCGTTAACACCCCCGTCACCCCAACGAGCGTCCCCCCTCAGGCCAAACCACCAACGACACCGACTACATCCCATTCTGGCAGGGTAAGTTCATTCTTATTTTTCTGTCAAATTTAGGTGATTTTGTTTATTATTTTTAATCGCTAATTTCATCATAATTTACACTAACCTAGTGATTCTTAATAACTTTTTTTTTTGTTTTTCATTTGTTTATTTGTTTATTTATTTTTTTTCTGAAGTAAAACTTTTTATGCGATATCTAGCGCTTAAGAGCGATTTGGAACTTAACAGTCAAAGGGCATAGATCAGCATGCATATATTATAAATGAGACACCCACACTGAGCGTTTGTCTTTTGCTCTTAACCGCTCATATGTAATACATCTATATACAGGGTGTCCCAAAGTCCGTGATAAAAAAAAAATCCTGAATTCCTTTTTCAATTTCGAGTCGAAAAGTCCTTTACCACTTTTTGCAAAACTCA
>JAPYZL010211834.1:0-17859 GCA_030522825.1 Platygaster orseoliae | reverse complement strand
TATATATATATATATATATATATATATATATATACTAAGAGAAAATGTATTGTTTTCTGGTATAATTATAATTTACAAATACGTAATTACAACACCCAAACGCCAGAATTACGATATCATCTTGATTTCGCAATGCAAATTGGAACAATACCTAATCAAAAAATTAGCGGCGTTTAAGTTAAAATTACCTTATTAGCGATTGCACGCATATACAGGCAGCGGCCTTTGCAAACGAGCTTTTTAGCGCGTGCGCGAACCAGCGGCGAATCGCAAAAATGCTTTCGCGATTCGCAACGTTTTACATTGCTTGAATGTACCACGAATGTTGTTGAAATAAAGCCAACTTGGCAGGAAAATGAATTTATTTCTCAAATAATCTCACTGCGTAAAATACGGAAGAAATTGAATGTTTATAACTGCGTAAGAGAACACGTTGTATATTACACGACACGTCGACGTGGTTTTCACACTACATGCGCTATAATGAGCGAGTTATTAAGATTAAGAAAAGAATGAGTAGATATAGCAGCAGCTTTCTTCGTGGTTGGGGAAGGAAGGGGTGTTGTACTGTTTGCCTTTACGCCGGCAAAGTATGCAAGATGATGACGTAACATCGTATGATCTCGCATGATCGTAACACGTCACGTGGCATCATAGGCATACTCAAATGAAAAATATTTACGCGTGCATTCAATCGCAATGTCACACGTATAATTGCGAGATGGTTTAATTTTTTACGTCGTTGTTATAAATTATTCTAATTAAAGTTAAGTCCAATTGTTTCGAATATTGCAGGATAGCAGCTTCTATCCTATTCTAGGGTGCAAATTTGTTTTGAAAAAATGTTTGAGCCCCGTAAGTTTCTGTAAACTGAAAAATTTTCATTCAAAATTCTCGTGCAAATTGGTTAGTACGTTTGTACTCGCTAGGTGGCCACACTGCATTTTTTTCTCAAACGCGAATTGTTGTGGAAAAAAATTCTTTCAATATGGGTGCTAAGAATAAAGGAAACTCTGAAAATATAAAATTTGTATCAAGTTTTAATAAGAATCAAGTCACTAAGGGAATGAATTTTGTAATGCATGAAGTGTTGCTATAATTAGTATAATATTATATAAATGGGAATCTTATTCACCCTCTAAAACTTTTATAATTCCTGTGCACCAATATTTGCAAATTTACTTGGGTATTTCTGAATTTGCAAGGTTTTCATAAATAACACAAAATATTTTACAAAGCAGAAATTTATTTCAATTCATAATATCTATAATGGTCCTTAAATGGTAAGCATATATTTCTTTTTTAGACAGTCTTCAATTTCTATGGACAACTCATGCCAATGACCAACCTTTTTTTTCTTGCTCTCATTTTTTTATAGTGTAGTAATGTACATCAAGAGAATGCTCAAATGAATATTATGTATAAAAGAAAAAACGAACATTAAGTTACAAAATGCAGAAAAAGAACCGCGAAAATTCCATATCAGAAGATGTGCAACCATTTTCTACTTCTCATCTTTGAAAAAAAACTCCAACTATTGTATTCTGTTTTCAATAAAAACTTGCAAACAATGAAAAAAAGTAACCACATACTTAGCATAACCGTTCAAAGCACAATTTTATTCAACAAATTTCATCCAGAATAATTAATACATACATAAAGTGTAAATGCATGTTACTGAAAAAACTAAATGGACATAAATATTAAGAGCCTGATAATTTGAACATGAATTGAAACAGGATACAAGACTTGTAATGTACAAGAGCTTCTTTTCTTTTTGGAAAGTTGCGTCGAGTTTCCTTGCTTCATACAGTCAGTGATTAATATTTTAATATGTACATTTATCGCACTTGAAAAATTTACATTTCACATTTCGAACAAGGGGAAAATGGAATTTTTTTCAACTTTCGTTACGTTCCTTACTCATCGTCAAATATTTGGGTAATAGAAATTCCAGCTATCCATCGCCTTGGCCATTTCCCTTTCTCCCCTCTCTCGAATCACGAAAGAGTAACAAAATTAACAAAGTCCCGATGAGGAGTAGGTTTTTAATTGCTGGTTTGCGTGCTCAGTGCTGCGTGTAAGGCTTGGCGCTGATCCTCTGTCAGTTGGTTAACGCATGCTTGAAACATCGTCTCGTTACTCTGAAATTACAATTATTATTTTAAGTATATTATACTACATTGTGTAAGAAATGTACATCAAGTTGAAAACAAGTACCTGAATTTGTCTAATTATATTCAGAATCCTGGACACGAGGACTTTGTCTGAATCCACTGCTTCTTTGAGGAAAGCTTCGGCAAAGAAACTTATTAGCCTTGGTAAATTGGCATTGTTAGGTCCTAAAACTGTTGGATGATTAGCTTCTATTAAATCACACAGGTAGCCATAAACGTGAACAGCTTCATCTTTGTCTTCGGTCACTGGTAGCCAAGAGAGCCTAAAATAAGACAGAGGATATCCACATTTTAATGCAACTCTTGAAAATGTAAAAAAAAGGATTATTATTAGCGCAATTTGCCAGAACCAACAATATTAAAAATGAATGTATCAAGGTCCCTTAGAGCCAATACTTTCAAAATTTTATTTACTAATTCTGATGATTGGGTAGGGTTATGTCCAAAAAAACATTATAAAACCAAATTCTACCAATTTTAGGAAATATTGTTTACATATGACATGTTTGACATATGTTTGTGAATAATATATTTACAATAGTGTAAGCAAGAAATTAAAAAAAAAAAAAAACATGTACAATGCAAAACTCTACAAAATTTTTTTCAATTTATGTAAAAAAAAATGAAAACAAGAAACAAAACTTACAAATTGTAGTTAAAGAAAATTTTTGTAATTCTTAACAATTCTTGAGACCTTCGGAAATTTTCTGGAACCCTGAATTTTAATTGAATTTTTACAATTTTATAACATCTTAGTGAGGATTAATTTTTGATTTCCAAAAACTTGATAATGATATGAAAATGAAATACCCATCAATACCATGAAAAAATCAACCAATTATCAAGTTCTAGTTTAAGCGAACTATTACAATTTTTAACAAATACCCAACATTTCTAAAAGTTATATTATGCTCTAGATTATTTTTAAAATTTCAAATATTTTGCACTGTATCCGTATTATGAAACATTTTTTGATTTTTGAAAATGTAGTTTATTACTGGTTTTTGTATTTTTTAAGAATTTCAAAATTTTTCACAATGTAAAAAGTTCATTAACATTATCTGAAATTCAACAAACTATTTGAATTTCATAGAATTTACGACAATTTGGAGAATTGTCTCAATGATTTTTCATTTTCTTTATATTTTACATTATTTTCATTATTATCGATCCTTTAGGAGCAAATCGTAACGATTTGCTCCTAAAGGATCGATAATAATGAAAATAATGAAACATAATCGAGGAGCGTTATTTAATAACTTTATATTTTAACAATAATAATCGCAACAAATTCATTAAAATTTCTGTAACTTGTAATAATTTTTTGTAATTTTTCAATGCCTCCAAGTTTTTGAAATTTTTTCATGAAATCAATAAAAAACCAAACTTTCCAAAAAATATGATAATGATCTAAAATACACAAAACTTATGAAAAATCTCTGTAATTTTCGGAATTACTTACAAAATTATTGACTATCTAAAAAATCTTTACAGTTTCCCTATTTTTTTAAATATGTGAAATTTTCAAAAGAATACAAACTATTAGAAGATTCAAGCTAACTAAAATAATAAGAAAATTTGGAAATTAAATTAGATGGACATAGAAATCTTTGGTCATTACGGTTTGGACATTGTGGTCTCCTGCCCAATATTTCGACCTAAATCAGGTTCTGTTCAAGATCCTTCATCAAATTTCCTTACCCCAATCCTCAATTTTCCTTTATTTTATCCATTTCAATCCTTAAGGGGGAATACCAATTAGAAGTAGGAAACGGTTACTTAATTTTGGGCGTGGATAGGAAAAAAACTATAGATGATAGAAAAATCAAAATTCGTACATAGGTTGTATGTTATATTTGTAATAAAACAAAAAAAATTTTACTGCAAAATCTGCATCTGATTCGTTGTCAGAAGCGTGCAAAAAAGAGCCTGCAAATTCATGGTGGGACAAGTTGCAAGAAAACAGCTTAATCGATTTTCATAATTTTTTTTGCTAATTATAGATAATACTATTCTCTAGTTCTTGACATTTTCAGTTTTTCCAAAAAAAATTTTTTTTCTTTTAAAATCGAAAAAAATCGATTTTTATTATTTTTTTTCGAATTTGCTAATTTTTTCTGCAAAAACAGCATTGTTTTTGCTGAAAAGTCGATTGTCAAGGACTAGGGAATAGTATTCTCTATAATTAGCAAAAAAAATCATGAAAATTAGTTCAGTCATTTTCTTGCAATTTGTCCCATGAATTTGCAGACTCTTTTTTGGACGCTTCTGACAACGAGCCAAATGCAGATTTTGCAGTAAAATTTTTTCTGCATTATTAGAAATATAACATGCAACAACCTACATACGAAATTTGATTTTTCTATCATTTATATTTTTTTTTCTATCCACGCCCGAAATTAAGTAACCGTTTCCTACTACTAATTGGTATTTCCCCCCTTAAAATCAGGTAAAAACAAACCCTCATTTAGACTAAAATTGAGTATTTCTTGGATAAAATAATTGTACTCCATATTTTTCATTTTATATTGTCCACCTATATTTTTCCACTATCCTTCGATTCCACTAATTATTTTTCCCAACGCGGTTTTTTTCACCATTTCGTTTTCCATAGGTTTTTTTTTTCACCAATTTTGTTTTCCAAAAGTTTTTTTCCAGTATTTTTTAATTTTTAATACATAACTAATTAGATAATGTAATAAATAATGAATTCTTGCAATGTTGGAAAGAATAATTCCTGTGATCGTTAAATAAGGTCCAAATGACTACCATCAAAATTACAAATGATCTAGATTCGTAAAAGGCACAGAAAGTCTATGCCATTACATAGAACTACGTCAACAAGTGACAAGTTTTATCTCCAAAAATACCTCCACCAATTAAATTTAATTCAATTCAATTAACTTAAATCGAGCCTTGTAATCTATGACCCAATTAATAAGTCCCAAATTATCTTTGAGCCTGATAAATTGGGACTCACTGTTGGGGTCCAATCCAGAAGGCCCAAAAATAATTTGGGCCCAATCCAAAAGGCCCAAAAATAATTGGGGACTGATAAACTGGGAACCTGAAATTTGTGATTCACTACTTGAGGCCCAATCCATAATGTCCAAAATATTTTGGGCCTTGTAAATTTGAGACTGATAAATTGGGAACCTAAAATTTGGGACTCACTACTTGGGGCCCAATCCATAAGGTCAAAAATATTTTGGGCCTTATGCAATGGCAACGTAATTCCACGTCAAAAAGAGAAATAACTTCAGATAATATTAAAAACCAATAAATACCAATGAGGGAGAATTTCGTCGACATTGATAGCCATGTTGTTGTATTTGAGAATCTTGGTAACCGCGGAGATGGCGTTTTCGGTGGGAAAGACGTTTTCGGGTGATCTCGATTCCGGGGCCATGATGACCTTCATGAGCCTGGGCACGGCTTCGGCGCATGCTTGAGCGAATGCTTCCCCGGCGAATTGGCCCAACGTGCCGCAGCCGTAAGCAGCGGCTTGCCTCACCTCGGCCGATTTGTCGGTCACGTACTCGATCATCGGTCGCAGGAAGAATTCCTGGTATTTCGCGCATTCGGGCCCACCAAATTCGATCATGTCGTCGAACACGCACAAGGCCCATTGGTGATCCGACCAGGGCCTTTCCGGCGCCAAGAGTTTCACAAACTGTACGTAGATTTGGTCAAAATAGGGGAAAAATCCCGACTTGAGGGTCGAAAACAAGGCGTGCAAAATATCCGCCGTTTTGCTCAAAGTGTACAAGTCTTCGTCGCCTTGGTCGTCTAATTGCTCCTTCACTACCTCGTCGTAATCTTCGTCCTTGCGTTTCTCCAATCTTTCGTTGGCTTTCTCGAAATGATCGTTGAGCAGTTTGTTGAGGATCCTCAATAATTCCGTCATGGATTGATCGTTCAAGCAACCAGCTCCGAGAGTTTCAATGCATTTTGCCATGGAAAACAACAGCTCCGACACTACTTCAGCCTCGGGCTCCGAATAAATTGCCTTCATGAGTTCAGGGCAAATGTACAACCACATGCCTTCCAAGTATTGCGGTCCTGCAGCAATAAATTTTTTTCATTTAAAGCAAAAATCAACTACACCCAATACAAAACCACAAAATGACAATTTCATCTTTTTACCTTTAATTTTACCACACTCCAACAAGCACGGCAAACTTTGAGCAGCGGCAGTGCGAACGCCGTCGTGGAAGTAAAATTTCAACATAGGGACCATGAGCTTGACGACGTCTTCGGCGTAATTGACGAAGCCTTCTTTGAGCTCGCGGGCGTAGCAAACCAGCATTTCGCAAGCGGTCGCTTTGTCCTCAAGACCGGCCGTTTTAATGCCGAAATTTTGTTGCTCTCCCAACGACACGAATTGCCAATCAACGTCGCTTTCAACGCCTTCCAAATCTTGGTTGTCCAAAAGCGCGACTTCCGGTTTCATCGCTGCCGTTCTCAAAACCGTTCCCATCACCAGAGGCAAATACTTTTCAAATTGTTTCCCTGTAGAAACAAAAGCACAAATTTACTAATAAGTTTGTGTTAACCATATTTGCAAACACAAAAAACTGCTGCTTTAATTACCGAGTACTTTGCAAATTCTTGTCCAAGCCGAAATCAAGTAACTTATTTGGGGATCATCGTCAGGGAGCTGTTCTTCGACGTAAGTTTTCAGCAGCATGTTCATGACTTGTTCGGCATCATCAGCAAACTACAGGGATAAATAAATAGAATAAGTCACATGTATTTCCACAAGATGCTTTTATTTCCAATTATTCAACAACTGTTACCTTTTCTGTACCAACAGCCAATCCAATGAGGCTGACACACTCGATCGCTTTACCACGGAGCATCTTGTGATCTTGATGATTTGCATTTTGTATGATGTATTTCAAGCTTGGCATGAGCCTATCGTAATATGCGACAAATTGTTCTTCGCATGTATCGGCGACGGAGGCAATGGTCGTGATGATCTGTAAGATTTAAAGAAAAAAGACAATTAGAGCGGTATAAAAAAAAAAGTAGAAAAAAAAAGGGATTAAATGATATAAATGTTTGTTCCAAATCTAAGGCCATGAAAATAAAATATTCATGACCAACTCTCAGGAACATTTGATAAAAATTCCAAATCTGACTGTTAAAACAACAGAAAGACGAGGGATTTGCTTCATCAAATTTTTTCTACCATAGATGTAACACCTTCAAGTTGATGAAATAAAACTTGACTGCTGACTTTCTATGGCGATTTTAGAAATCATACTTAAGTATTTCCTTAGTAATTTTGCTTTTTTTTTCAATGGCAAAAATTCTTGTAAAAATTTGATTTTTTATATGAATTCTGTTTCTTGTCAAGTCAATTTTACAAAATTACAAAAATATTTTCTTATAATACATATTGACACCTTCATGAAAAATATCATATTTTTTATAGAAAATATGATTTTTATACAGAATCACTTTTAATGAGAAATAATTGATTTTTATTCAAAAATTTTGTGCACTGCGTCAAATGCACAAGTTTTTGCTTGCTAGGTGACTACATCACATTTTTTTCTCAGATGAGAATTATTGTGGAAATCATGTTTTGAATAAATAAAATTCTCTACAAGAATTATAATCACTAGGATTTAGTCCATGAAATTTTATATTATAATTTTGAAAAAAATTGTTGACACAAATTACAAAAAAATCATCTGTATATCTCCTACTCACATTAGCTAGAATATTTTGAAAGTTTTATTAATTGAATACAGATCTTTGTTTACTCCAAATCTAAGGCCATGAAAAAGAAATTCACATGACCAACTCTCAGAAACATTCGATGGAAACTCCAAGTCTAACTGTTAAAACAACAGAAAGACAAGGGATTTTCTCTATCAAACTTTTTCTACCATAGATGTAACCCCTTCAAGTTGATAAAATTAAACTTGATTGCTGACTTTCTATGACAATTTAAGAAATTATAATCATGTATTTCCCTAGTGATTTTTTTTTTTTTTAATTTTTTTATAGCAAAATTCTTATAAAAATTCAATTTCTTATAAGGCCGAATTTCAAAAATTCTTATAAATAAAATTTTATTATAATAAATATTGGCACCTTTATGAAAAATATCATGTTTTTTATAAGAAATATAATTTTCATACAGAATCACTTTTCATGAGATATAGTTGATTTTTATTTGAAATTCTCTTGCACGGCGTCTTATGTTCAAATTGTATAGTACGCTTGTAATTGGCAGGTGGCTACATCAAATTTTTTTTCAAATGAGAATCAATTTGAAGAATATCAACAATACAATTTTTTTTATGAAATAATTTCGGAAAAGTGGTGGATAAAAATTATACAAAAATCGTTTGTATATCTGCAGTTACATTAACAATAATATTTTGATAGTTTTATTATTTGAGTACAGAGAATCTTTGTTTGCTCCAAATCTAAGGCCATGGAAAAAAAATTCATATGACCAACTCCCACGAGCATTTGATGAAAATCCCAAAATCCAACTGTTAAAACAACAGCAAGACAAGGCATTCGCTTCATCAAATTTTTTCTACCACAGATGTAACGCCTTCAAGTTAATAAAATAAAATTTAATTGCTGACTTTCTATGGCAATTTCGGAAAATCAACTGAAGTATTTTTCCAGTGATTTTCATTTTATTTTGTAAAATGGCATAATTCTTATATGAATCAAATTTTTACAATAATTCTGTTTCTTGTAAAGTGAACTTTAAAAAATTCCAAAAACTTTTGTTTCTTATAATCAATATTGACACATTCATGAAAAATTTCATATTTTTCAAAAGAAATACAATTTTTAAATAGAATCACTTTTCATTCAAAATTTTCATGCACTGCGTGTAATACACAAGTTGGTGCTTGCTAGGTGGCTACATCACATTTTTTTCTCAAATGAGAATTATTGTAAAAACCATCTTTTGAATTGACTCTATTTGAAAAACATATACAATATCAATTTTTTTTTTGAAATTCTCTACAAGAATCAAAATCACTAGGATTCAGTCCCTGAAATTTTATTAAATAATTTTGAAAAAATGGTTGATACAAATTATAAAAAAATCATTTCCATATCTCTACTCACATTACCTAAAATATTTTGAAAGATTTATTAATTGAATACAGATCTTTGTTTGCTCCAAATCTAAGGCCACAGAAAAAAAATTTACATGACCAACACTCAAGAACATTTGATGAAAATCCTAAAATTCAACTATTAAAACAACAGAAAGACAAGGGATTTGCTTCATCAAACTTTTTCTACCACAGATGTAACGCCTTCGAGTTTATTCAAACCTGATTGCTGACTTTCTGTGGATGACAAATTACATATCCATATAATTTCAAAAAAATCACCTGTTCCAGAACGAGCTTAGTTCCTTTCTCCAACAATTCGTGAAATTTGGCGGTAAGAATCGATTCCAGTTTGGCCATTATTCCATTGAGGTAAGGTGTCAGGATGACCTTCGGACAATCCTCGCTGAAATTGACAAGAGCCGCTCCTGCGTGCGCCTGAACTCGCGGGTTCAAGTTGTCATCCAGAACCATCAATAATCCAGGGATCACTTTGTCATGGAATTTTTTTTCAAACATCGGCGCGAAATCAGTCGACATTTGTCCCACAGCGTTGCAAGCCGCGTATCTCACTCGTGGATGCTATAATCAATATTCTTAATAAATTTTTCAAGCTGCATACAAAATTTACATTTCAAATTGTTTATAAACTTACAGGATCGTTCAAATAATTCACAACTCCATCCATGATTTCCGACAAAATATCTTCCATTTGTTTATGGCAACCTTCGCCAACTGCCGATATTGCCATGAGCGCTGCGTGTCTAGAAATGAGTAAAATGTCGTCAATCAAGTCGAATTTTATAACGAATTTGAAAAAAAAAAGATAATTGCTATCAAAAAATGAACGAGAGTTGAATCAACATAAAAAAATCAATTTGCTTTTTTGTTACGAAGCTGATACATTAACAATTGATTGAAAAACGGTTGTCAATAACTTCAACAATTGAAGTCATCGTCATAATTAAAACAACTGATTTTTGAAAAAAACTTGATAATTTCCATGTTAACCAACCTTTTTTTCCAATCACTATTAGCCAACATGGCAGGAATATTCTGTATGATATGCGGCAACACGGTTTTTCCACCAAGGCCACACGCTATTCGGTCCAAAGCGCTCTCCGCGATGACGCTGTTGGAGTCGTTGTCTTCTTCGATGATTTGGTCCGAGACGCTCCATTCGTCGTCGTCTTCCAAATCGGTCATAATCTTCAGGATGAGCTGAACCAAGGGGCCTATGTATTTAGCACCGACCTTGCGCATCATGGCAGGCGCCGTTTCCGACAAGGTCACCAAAACCTCGAGTCCCAATTGACGCCAAGAGTCTTGCATATCTTCGTCGGACAAGACCTTGATGCACACTTCCATGATACTCTCCAATTGCGGCCTCAGATATTTCGGCGTCGATTCGCTCATGTCGATCAAAAGTTTCATCAACGCGTCGTCATCTTGTTTCTGCATCGACTCCATTATCACTTGAATCATGGCCGGCAATAACTCCGAAAAGTGCTTATGGATGTTGGATTCTTTTTCGTGCAAAATGATGAACGCTGCGATCGCTCGGACCGCTTGGAATCGCACCTTGAAAATTGGCTCAAATGAAAAATCTGGGATTTTCTCAATATATTATTTTAAAATGTACGCTCCGTACCTGTCTGTAAATTATAACTTGACAATTCACAGTCATTAAAAAGCGTGGAAATTTTGATTTCGGGAGATAAAGTGACAAAATATGATAAACTTACACTATTTTGTGAATCATTTCTCCCACATTTCTTACTATACAATTTATCTCTTAGTAAATAAAAATAGGAAGAAAACTCACTTCGTAATTGGTATCCGTGACGGATTGTTGAAGCATCTGTTTAATAAGGCTGAGATAATTTGCTTGTTGGTTACCAAAAATGCCTGGAACAGATCTGAATAATCATACTAATAAGTTTCATTGTTTTATTTAACATTTATTTATTTCATTGTTAAAATTCGAATACTGACGCAAACATACGAAGAGCGCTTTCTTTCAAGGCTGGCGAAGGGCTGTTGGCGCATTGAAACAAAAACTGCAAAAATTCAGGCCATTGGTTGTTACCCTCGTCGTCGATTAAATTTCTTGCGACTTCGGCGGCGATGTCGCCAATTTTGTGCCTTATGGAATCTACTTGCTCATTTTGCACGGCCAGCAGAATTTGTTCTTTCAACTGAGTTTGACTCACTGGTGGAATCTGCAACATTACCATACAATATTTGAATTTAAAATATGATTGACATTTATCTAGGAATGTTTCACTCCAGAATATTGTCCTATTATTTTTATAATTTATATTATTCATTGTTTGTTCCAAATCTAAGACCATGAAAGTGAAACATGCATGATCAACTCTCAGAAACAATCGATGGAAATCCCAAAATCCAACTGTTAAAACAACAGAAAGATGAGGGATTGAGTCCATCAAACTTTTTCTACCATAGATGTAACGCCTTCAAGTTCATATATTCAAATTTGACTGCTGACTTTCTATGGCAATTTTTGAATATCATATAAGAGTATTTCAGTCCTTAAAATTTCTAAATAACTTGGAAATATATGAACATTTGGAAGACAGGTAAATACAAAGTTTTTTTAAACTTGTAGCACAATCATGAATAAACTATGAAAATAGTTTCATGTCAGTGATAATTAACTACTGATAATATTTGTTTGCTCAAAGTCTAAGGCCATGAAAAAATATATACATGACCAACTCCCACGAGCATTTGATGAAAATCCCAAAATTCAACGGTTAAAACAACAGAAAGACAAGGGATTTGCTTCATCAAACTTTTTCTACCACAGATGTAACACCTTCAAGTTGATAAAATTTAACTTGATTGCTGACTTTCTATGGCAATTTTATAAATCATACTTAAGCAGTTCCCTAGGAATTTTTTTTTTTTTGAAAAATTCTTGTACAAATTAATTTTATAAAAGAATTCTGTTTTTTGTAAAGTCAACTTTGAAAAATTCCAAAAAAATGTTCTTATAATGAATATTGACACCTTCATGAAAAATTTTATATTTTCCGAAAGAAATATAACTTTTTATAGAATTACTTTTCATAAGAAATTATTGATTTTCATTCAAAATTTTCCTGCACTGCGTCTAATGCACAAGTTTTTGCTTTCTTGGTGGCAACATCACATTTTTTTCTCATATTAGAATTATTGTGGAAATTATCTTTTGAATTAACCCTATTTGAAAAATTTAAACAATAACAAGTTTTTTTATGAAATTCTATATAAGAATCAAAATCACTAGGATTCAGTCGACAAAATTTCATGAAATAATTTTGAAAAAGTGGTTGATACAAATTATAAAAAAATCATTTGCATATCTCCAGTTACAATAACAAAAATATTTTGATCATTTTATTAATTGAATACAGATCTTTGTTTGCTCCAAATCTAAGGCCATGGAAAAAAATTCACATGACCAACTCTCAGGAACATTTGATGAAAATCCCAAAATCCAACTGTTAAAACAACAGAAAGACAAGGGATTTGTTTCATCAAAATTTTTCTACCATAGATGTAACGCCTTCGAGTAGATAAATTTCAACTTGAATGCTGAATTTCTATGGCAAAATTTTGAGATAGAATTTTTATGCATTCAAATTCCAAAATAGCTTGAGTTAAAAAATTGTAAATGCTAAGTTTGAATCAACTTGATATGGAAAACGAAAAAAATGTGGTGACAATACTTTTATACTTTTTTGATTTTTTAGTAATATCTTTGGTGGATTTAAAAAACAGAAAGAGAATTGTCTAGATTCTGAAAAACACAAACCTTGGGGTAGAATTCTATGAATTCAGAGGAGAAAAGCCTACGGAGCAGCACTGCTGCCATGGATCGTACGTCCTCCGTAAGTTGCCCATTGCAAACAAATTGCAGCAAAAACTGTACTTTGACATTGCTCGTGATGTTTTTGTACGCTTCCTGTAAGGAACAAGGAGAAACAATTAATTTACCTTAAACATTTACTATTTTTGGAATAAATAACCAGGGTCATAGAGAATTATTTTATTGGTTCACATATTTTTATAAACTTTTTTAAAAAATTAAATCCACCATTCGAGTGAAATTTTAGAGAATATACATACTATTTGAATTTACTCATTTTATTGAAAATAGTATGAATTTAAATTAATAATTGGTTTTTCGAAAGTAAATAAATAACTACATATTTTTGTGGATCAAAAAATAGATTGAGACTACATTTACTAATATGAATTTTCAAGAAAATCATTGTGAAAATTTACTTGATGACTGAAAAAAGAACTGAAATTTCCTAGAAAGTGTGATACTTTGGTCCAAAAAGGCTTTACAATAAAAAATATTCAAGAATTGGAATACTCTAAATTTAATGTCGATTATTTTTTAATTTTAGTAATTTCGTATTTGTCAAGTTCATTGAAAACTTTACCATGAGAAGTATTTCATTAATTAGTTATGAAAAATTATGTATCACTGAAAATTTCATCAATTTTCAAAATTCTCAACATTTTTTTTATAGGAATTAGAAAAATTTGATACCAATGTGAATTTCCAAGAAAATCACTGTGAAAAATTACTTAATGACTTAATAAATAATTTAAATTTCCCAGAAAGTACGATACTTTGATTCAAAAAAGACCTTACAATAAAAATATTTAAGAATTGATGAACTCGAAACTTTGAATTTACTATTTTTCAATTTCAGTAATTTCATTTTTGTCAAGTCCATCGAAAACTTTACCATGAGAAGAATTTCATTAATTAGTTATGAAAAATGATGCATCACTGAAAAATTATATCAATTTTTAAAATCTTAGACATTTTTTCATAGGAATTAGAAAAATTTAATACCAATATGGATTTCCAAGAAAATAATTGTGAAGTTACTTGATGACTGAATGAATAATTGAAATTTCCTAGAAAGTGTGATACTTTGATCCAAAAAGGCTTTACAATAAAAATATTTAAGAATTGGTAGACTTGAAATTTAAAGTTGGTAAATTTTTAGTTTAAGTAATTATTTATTTGTCAAGTCCATTGAAAACTTTACCCTGAGAAGAATTTTATTAATTATTTATGAAAAATAATGCGTCACTGAAAATTTTATAAATTTTCAAAATCCTTGTCATTTTTTCATAAGAATTAGAAAAATTCAATACTAATAGACATTCCCAAGAAAATCATTGTGAAAAGTTACTTGGGGGGCGTCCATATAAGACGTCTGTATTTTTAGTGGTTCTGTCTCTTTGTCACTGACTTAAAATGATATTTGTGTCTCTTTTTAATTGCGGACATCTTTTGTGGATAACCCCTTGATGACTGAATAAATAATTGAAATTTCCTAGAAAGTGTGATACTTTGATCCAATAAAGCTTGAAATGAAAATATTCAAGAATTGGAGTACTCGAAACTTTGAATTTACTATTTTTCCATTTTAGTAATTTCATATTTGTCAAGTCTTCGAAAACTTAACCATGAGAAAAATTTCATTAATTAGTTATGAAAAATGATGCATCACTGAAAATTTTCAAAATCCTTGTTGTTTTTTCTTAGGAATTAGAAAAATTCAATACCAATATAGATTTCCAAGAAAATCATTGTGAAAAATTATTTCATGACTAAATAAATAATTAAAATTTCCTAGAAAGTGCTATAAGTTGATCCAAAAAGGCTTCGCAATAAAAACATTCAAGAATGGGGAAACTTGAAATCAAAGTTGGTTATTTTTCAATTTTAGTAATTTTGTATATGTCAAGTCCAACGAAAATTTACCATGAGAATTTCATCAATTAGTTATAAAAAATGATGTATCACTGAAAATTTTATAAATTTGTAAAATCCTCAACATTGTCTCAAAGAATTAGAAAAATTCAATACCAATATGGATATCCAAGAAAATCGTTGTAAAAAATTATTTAATAACTGAATAAACAATTTCAAATCTTTAAAAAGTGCGATACTTAGATCCAAAAAGGCCTTACAATAAAAATATTCAAGAATTAGAGAAATAAAAACTTTAAATGGACTATTTTTTAATTTTCTTAATTTCATATTTGTCAAGTCCATCGAAAACTTTACCATGAGAAGAATTTCATTAATTAGTTATGAAAAATTATGCATTACTGAAAATATTATCAATTTTTAAAATCCTAAACATTTTTTCATAGGAATTAGAAACATTCAATAACAATATGAATTTCCAAGAAAATCATTGCAAAAATTACTTAATGACTAAATAAATCATTTGAATTTCCTAGAAAGTGCGATACGTTGATTCAACAAGGTTTTACAATAAAATATTCAAGAATTGGAGAACTAGAATCTTTGAGTAGACTATTTTTCAATTTTGGTAATTTCATGTTTCTCAAGTCCATTGAAAACTTAACCATGAGAAGAATTTTATTAATTACTTATGAAAAATGTTGTATCACTGAAAATTTTATAGATTCTTAAAACCCTCGACATTTTTTCATATGAATTATAAAAATTGAATACCAATATGGATTTCCAAGAAAATTATTGTGAAAAATTACATGATGACTGAATAAATCATTGACATTTCCTAAAAAGTGCGATACTTTGATCCAAAAAGGCTTTACGATAAAAATATTCGAGAATTGAAGAACTCGAAACTTTGAGTTGAATATTTTTCAATTTTATTAATTTTTAATTTGTTAAGTCTAACGAAAACTTTACCTTGAGAATTTCATTAATTAGTCATTAAAAATGATGCGCATCACTAAAAATTTTATCAATTTTCAAAATCCTCGTCATTTTTTCTTATGGATCAGAAAAATTCAATACCAATATGGATTTCCAAGAAAATCACTGTGAAAACTTACGTTATGACTGAATAAATAATTTAAATTTTCTAGAAAGTGCTACACATTGATCCAAAAAATCTTTACAATAAAAATATTCAAGAATTGGAGTACTCGAAATTCAAAGTCAATTATTTTTTAATTTCAGTTATTTCATGTTTGTCAAATCCATTAAAAACTTTACAATGAGAAGAATTTTATAAGTTAGTTATGGAAAATTATACATTAATGAAAATTATGTCAATTTTTAAAATCCTTGCCATTTTTCCACAGGAATTAGAAAAATTCAACACTAATATGAATTTCCAAGAAAATTATTGCAAAAAATTACTTAATAACTAGATAAATAATTTATATTTTAAAGAAAGTGCGATACTTTGATCCAAAAAGACTTTACAATAAAAATATTCAAGAATTGGAGAAATCGAAACTTGACAATTTTTCAATTTTATTAATTTTGTATTTGTCAAGTCCATCGAAAACTTTACCATGAAAAGTTTTTCATTAAGTAGTTATGAAAAATTATGCATTACTGAAAATTTTATCAATTTTCAAAATCCTCCTCATTTTTTTATGGGGATTACAAAAATTCAAGTACACATGACATGAAAAAATGTCACGGGAAAATTACAACGGCATTCAAGCATATTGTCAAAATCTGCAAATATATGAACAAGCCAAAAATCAGTGAATAAATCGCGAGCGAGAGCCATAAATACAAACGCGAGTGCGCGTCTGTTCGCATAGTTGGCCATAACCTTCAAATTCATTCCATACGCAACGTGCTAAATTTTTTTCCGCCAATTTTTATTTTGCCGAGCGTATTTCTCACACCTTTTTTTACAACCCTTCCAAAAAAAAAAAAACGAAAAAACTAATTGCCCCATAAATCTCCTACACTTTGTGAGCCGAAAAAAATACTGCCAAAAAACAAAAAGCAAAAATCTCATTTGTTTTGAAAAAAGTGAAAAATTAATATACTCGGATAATGAAAAATCTGGAGTATAAGATAAAATAATGTAAGGTTATAACGGTTATAATAATGGATTTTTGGATTCGACATGGCAGAATTTTAAGGTTATATTAAGAGGAATTAAGGAGGGGGTAAAAATGTCTTACCTCGGCTTGAGAACGTGTATCGTTATCGGTGCTCAAAAAGGATTTTAAAAGCTCCTGAAATTTATCGAGGTCGGCAACCGCCATTGTCACTGATTTTAGATGAAGAAAATACGAAAAAACTTAGATAAGGAAACTGTCGAAAAAATGCGCTCGCGCCGTGCGCTCTTTTTCTTACACGTAAACTAACGCCAACTTGCACCAACTCATATCAACTAACACCACTCACACAAATGCGCACGCACACACACGCGGGAACAAATAAAAAATGGCGGATGATTCGATAGATATCGTTTCTTTTGAAAATCGATTTTTCTGTCCTTCGCGCGCTAGTTTCAAATTCAAATTTTTTTTCTTTTTTTCTTTTGATGATCGCTCCTTAGTAATGTAGTTATAGTAAATTTCGATCCTTGGAGCCAATGTCGTTAAAGTGAGGCAGATTAATGATACGAATCTCCTCTTTTTTTATTTTTGTATTCTTTAAATTTCTAGCTTTCAACCAACTTTTGTGATCCTCTTCAGGAATATAGTAAAATTAACATGTTTATTCTTTCTGAAATTTAGAATAGATAACTATTTTATTTTATAAAAGTATAAAAATATTTTTAGAA
>JAPYZL010211823.1:0-11544 GCA_030522825.1 Platygaster orseoliae | reverse complement strand
AGCTTTCAAACGGTATCTTGCATTCTTTGATATCTTTATTCTGTAAAAAGTTACAGACCAAAAACAAAACCCGGCTCACAACCCAGCCCTCTCCCCTAAATATTCTATTCAAAAATACTAATTTGCATGTTAAAATATCAAAATCATTTGATATTATCGATAAAGCTACATTAATAATTAAAAAAATAGTATTCATATTGCATATTATTATTATTATTCAAATATCTAATATTCCACGTTATTTATCTAAATATAAAATATCTAATATCTAATTATCTAAATATTTAATTTTCCACGTATCTTGATTTTATCGTTTTAATTTTGCCTTAAAACCCATCATAAATGTTGTGAAAAAATTGAGAAATTGTTGCAAAACGAATAGATTCAAGTATAAATTTTCTGATAAAAATGCAGCTTGTGCAACATACGGGAGGTTGTATGTGGAACGTGCCAGAATCTGTGCTTCTGGAAGATGACCATTGCGAAGCGCGCACGACTTGCACCGATTTTCCTCCCGTTCCTTGACTCTGGAACACCTCAACTTGTCGTCGAGCTTTTTGCACCAAACTTCCATCCATGGAATTTCGTTCCCGAGAATCGATTTTCTACATCACACGAATTCCCACGTTTATTACCTCTTTCTCCCCTTTTTTCAGTCAAATTCTGACTCAATTCACTCTGTATATTTTTTCTTTCATTTTTTAGACTAACCAATCCATTTTTAGATTAAAAAACATACTTTTCGAATATTTTCAATAATTTTCCGTATTTACAACTTATCGATGAATTTTCAAAATTTTATCTCACTCTGGATTTTTATTCCAGAATCAGAAGTAAAACTGGCAATTTTTTCAATCGGTTTCCAAAACACGTTTTTGAATACTCAGATGCACGAATGACGATTTTTTTCATTAAAATTTTCTTGAAATCGACTGAAACAATTTAAATTATAGTACTATTTGACTGGTTCATCAATATACTAACATTTTCAAAGATGTTTTAAAAATCCACGGAAAATTTTTCATTAATCTTCGCCGTAGTTTCTCTCGTCAGAATCGACTAATAGCAAAATAATCAGTGAAATCTCACTCACATCATGCTTAGAAAAGAAAGTGTAGTTTTTTAGCTCGCTGTGGTTTCATTAGAAACACATTATCATTATCAACGCACGAATATTACGTGTGCACATGCACTTGTGCGTACTGAACATGTTTGAAATTATTGTGTATGTGTTAGTTTTCGTATAACTTTCGCATTCAATTATCATTCGCTTCATTAAATGATCTAATTAACTGATCATTAACTGATCAAAGCTCAATATTCGATTCCCAACTTTATTTGGAAGGGATTGCCAGAGTGATTAAAAATTATGTTCAATCGGATGTCATTTAGAGCCACTGTCTATTTTTTGCATATCGCAAAATATGAATGCATAGTGATGTACGAATTTATGTATTTCAGGCAAATCTGCATGGAAACGGTTTAAATGTTGTGAGCAGCTTTTCTAAATATTACGCATAATAACACCGCTTTAAGTGAGATAAAAAAATTTTAAGATAAAATTTAAAGTTAAAAAAAACTATCAATCTAAAACTAATTAAACTAATTCTAAGGGTGTTTCAAAAATATTGTTTATGTTTATTAAATTGAAATATTCAAGTTCCCTATTATCGAAAACCAAGCTAATCTTAGCCAAATGAAAAAACTGTTGAATTGAATTATAAAGCTATTACAATATTGAGATACTATAATATTAATTACCATAATAATTGAGAACTATTAATGAATGAAAAATAACGAATAATAATGATAATAATGAAATCTGTAATAGGTATTAATAACAGAACAAATTATTTCAAGATACCATGAATTGATTTTAAAATATTTATCAATTGTCAATTAATTTTTTCGTACCATGAACAAATTATTCAATATCGAATCGAAACAATTTTTTTTAATTTCTTACGAGATCAGTCACAGTATATTCAAAATTTATTTCCATTTTTGTACTAAAAATAATTTTGTAAAAAAAATTATAAATTCATTTCCGAAATATGATACACATTTGAAAAATTCCAAGTTTTCATAGAAATCATAATTTCTTTAATACTAATTTCCACCTTTAATTCAGGAAAATCAAAATTATTACTTTTGCTATTGGGAAACTCGAGTTCTTATGGTCAGATTTTTGAACCAAGTTTGAATTAGAGAATTTCATACCAAAAGCTAGAAATACATGCATAATAATGTAATAACGAATACTAACCAATTATATAAAAGTAATATAACTTATAGACGATAAATAAGTATTATTGATATAATAATAGAATACTTTATAGAAGAATTGATTGAAAATAATCATTTCAATATGAAATAAAACAGCGAAGAATATCGATGAAGTATACGAAAAACTGAAAATACAAAATTGTATTTATTATTGTTGAAATTCAAATAAATTTATTGCTATTGTTCAAATAAAAAATACTAACAATTAATACAAAAAATGTAACCTTGGCATAATATAGCTTATTCTTTAATAATTTAATTTCAAAATCTTGATACCTATCATGAATTAATTTAAAAATGTTCTTTCAATTTTCGTACTACGAATAATATTTATTCAACTATCTAAACAATTTTTTCAAATTTTTCACGAAATTAGTCAAAGTATATTTGAAATTGATAGTATAATTTTTGTATGAAAATAATTATGTAAAAAAAATTAGATTCAAAATTTATTTCACTTAAGTGAAATATATTTAATTACAATAATATTGTAAACAAAAAAATTTTTTTTAAATCATGAATTCATTGCCGAAACGTGATGCACATATAAAAAATTACAAATTTTCATAGAAGTCATGATTTCTTTAATGATCTAGGTATACACCTTAAATTCAAGGAAATCAAAATTAGTAGTTTTGCTATTGAAAAACTCGAGTTCTTATGGTCAGATTTTTGAACCAAGTTTGAATTAAAGAATTTTATACCAAAAACTAGAAATACATGCAAATTAATGTAAAAAAATACCAAACTAATGATATGAAAATAATATAACTTGTAGACGATACATAAGTATTATTGATATAATAATATAATAAATGACAAAAGAAATTGTTAAAAATAAGCATTTCAACATGAAATAAAACAATGAAGAATATCCACGAAGTATACAAAAAACTGAAAATAAAAAATACTAACGATCTACACCAAAAATGTAATCTTAGCAAGATATAGTTTATTCTTTAATAATTTAATTTATAAATGTTCTTTCAATTTTCGTACTATGAACAATTTATTCAACTATCTAAACAAATTTCTCAAATTTCTCACGAAATTATTCAAAGTATATTTGAAATTAATATCAATTTGTGTACTAAAAATAATTATCTAAGAAAAATTGTATTAAAAATTTATTTCAATTATTGTACTTAAAATAATTTTGTAACAAAAACTACAAATTCATTTCCGAAACATTATACACATACGAAAAATTCCAAATTTTCGTAAATGTCATGATTTAAACTAAAAAAATACTAGGAAAACCAAAATTATCAGTTTTGGTATATGAAATGAAGGATAACGATAGAGGAAATGACAAGATAAACTGACTGTTCCGTATGCCCGAGCCGTGCCCTGGTCGTTGGTTCGCCAGCGTCCGGTCTCTATGCGGGCGCGCTCCAGCATGCCCGTGAGACGATCGACGTGGGACCACTCTTGCACATCCTCGTTGCGAATACCGTCCGCTCCATTGTCCCCTAAATTTCCATCGCTACCATGATTCGCCGCTGACAGCACCAACTCCATTTTTCCAATAATTGTTCAACCCAAATGTCCTTATCTCGTTACCTTCTCCTCGTGCACTCCATTACCACTGTTCTCTAGAATCCACATTATCAAATACTCATTTCCCTTTGTCAAACAAGAGTAATTCTAATCCATCGACTCATTTATTCTAAAATATAAAAAAATAAAAATAAAGAAACACAACTATCAGATAGAAAATTTGAAACGGGAAATCGAAAATGATTTTTTCCTGTTTGCGTAGTCATAGTGTTTTCAATTTATTTTTGTCATTCACTCGCTGCGCAGTAGGTGGATAAAAAACTGAGGTTCACCAATATTTATACACATCAATTTCCGGATACGTAACTTGGAAAACATAGTATTTACCCAGCTGACTTAACATTCCACATCCAGTACTTTACTGAGATGTCAATAATTCAGAAAATGTGAAATTAAAAAAAACTACACAATTCGTTCGACTGTTCCAGAAAATGAACCTTAACGAAATGTTACTCTGGTTTTTTTATTTACTTTACGTCATTAGTAAAGAAAAAAACGTATATTTCCTCAGAGTAATGAGAAAAGTATCAAAGCCTAGAATAATGTGGTCGGCCCCAAGGCTCAAGACGCGATTCATGGGATCGAAAGTAAAAAAATGCAGTCAATGATTAATTAAAGGCATCGCCCACGATCAAGCTAGCTTTATAGCTGAATCTCGAACTTAAAACGAGCTGGCCTTTACAAAATTGCATTCAATGGAAATTTGTAGACGACAGAACAAAAAACTTTGTTTACTGAGGAACAGTTTAAAAATGAAAAAGGTCCTGAGTCTGAAGAAACAGTGATTTACTAATTGGTTGACTTAGTCACTGAAAAAAAGTGCCAATTCCAATGTTTTGGATTCAGAAAGTATGAAAGGCAATAATTGTACCTATTAAACTCGATCTTTCACTTATGGGTTTTGCCCAAGGTTGATGCTGACTATGTAACTTCAAATCATATTCAAAACTTGTCGATTGTACGCAAAATTGCAGTACAATAGATACTTCAGAAAAAAAACCCTCAAAAATTCGCAGCAGAACATATCAGCCCTTAATAAATTTCTGCACCTTTGACACCATCTCTTTCGATCGGCATCAAATCCAATCATCAAGCCCGTGTCAATGATATGAGATCATTCATCATTCTTCCTGCAAAGAGAATGAACAAGATTCATGGACGAGCTACCGGTCATGGAAAATAGTGTCGACGTGTCCATTCTTGGAAGACATGAACGCTCGTAAAGACAGTGATGAATGAATGAAAATGGAAAGCGATTGGAAAGATTGGTTGATAGATCACTGAAGATCGATGAGGATCCTCGAGTGGACGAGAAAGTGGGAGTAGGATGATGAGGATAATACTCGATCGGGCAAGATGGGATTTATTTATTTCAACGAGTGGGTGGACTATCTGCAGCAGCAGTAACTACAATACAGACGGTCCGTGGTGT
Source organism: Platygaster orseoliae (assembly GCA_030522825.1). Lineage (NCBI taxonomy): Eukaryota > Metazoa > Arthropoda > Insecta > Hymenoptera > Platygastridae > Platygaster > Platygaster orseoliae. The sequence goes on along the minus strand of JAPYZL010211823.1, from coordinate 6,266 downwards.
CTGGTATATTGTACGTGTACCATGCATCTTTCTCGAGTTGTGCGTTGGCTAAACGAAAAAAAGCATTAACTTCAAGGACGTCATACCACCGCAAATGAGGTTTCTGCACCACCTACGATCCTCGCGTGAGCAAAAGTCATTCCCGAAATTTCACACGAAAAAAAGAAGTTGCCTCAAGAATCTTTGAAAGTATTCAAATTACAAGAGAAATGAAGGTACTACTAATGTGGTTAGTCAAAATGTCATTATTCACATTAGTAATAAATCATGCATTAGTAAAAATTTCACTAATTCAAACTGAGAGAGCAAGCTGTCGAGTTATACAACTTTCATCAATTTCAAAACTATATTCAAACAAAAATGCATTATTGTGGATTTTATCTCAGAGCACTCGAAACGCTACAATTTATCAGAATGCGAAGTTAATGATTTGCGATCGAATATATAATGGCGTGCAACTTTCGTGTGTTTGGCCACGCTTACATAATTTTTAGGTCAGGGCCATTGCTCGTCTGGAACTTTGAGATGTCATCAAGTTTAAATCCAAGACTGTTCAATTTTATACGATATCTTAATCCGATTGTAAATTTGCACTGGATTACGTAATTTTTTGGCATCGCAAGCTTGGAAGTGGCTTTGATATTTAAATGTTAGAATTCGTTGCGGATTATAAATTTTACGAAATTCACGGCATAATACTTTTGGAGTGACGGTTTAACTTTTGGGGTTATTTTAGTAGGTATATCAAGAAAAAAAATTCTATAACAATTTTAGCTCAGTTGGAGGTGATTTAAAAATCGCTCAAAACTATTGTTTATTGTTCTCATATAACAAAGTATAAATGCATAGTGATTTACAGTATTTCAGGCAGAGCTGCATAAAAACATCTGAAATTTTATGAGTATAGTTTCTTTAAATATTACTTATAAAAACACCGTTTCTAGCTTTTCAATATATCGTTGTTAAAATTTTATAAAGATTTGTTTAATAATCCGCCCAAATATTTAGTAATTAGTTATGTGTATAATTTATTTATGTGAACAATTGAGGGCCCGGAAAACAAAACGGTGGGAGCGCTCGACCTAGTAAGTAAGGGAAGGGGCTTACCGCGAAGATCCGTTCAAAAGGACAACGAAAACGAAATATTTCAATAAACTTCTTTTATTCAACTCGCAATAACTCCGGAACTAGGTATTAGAATTAAATGAAATTTCGACACATGATTCTTCTTACTTTAGCGATGCTCTCAAAGTGCAGAAAAACTCATTAAAACTATTTATTTATTTTTAAAATAACAATAAATAATGATATTAAAGATTAACCCAAAACCTCGAGATTGTCAAAACTTTTATTTACAAGCTTTCTTTATTATAGAGTAAAGAAGTCTCCATAAAAATTTAAATCCATAATAAAGAAAACTTGTGAATAAAAGCTTTGAAAATCTCAAGGTTTTAGGTTATTCTTTAATATCATTGTTTATTGTTATTTTAACAATAAATAAATAATGTTAATGAGTTTTTATACACTTTGAGAGCATTGCTAAAGTAAGAAGAATCATGTGTCGAAATTTCATTTAATTCTAATATCTAGTTCCGGAGTTATGGCGAGTTGAATAAAAGAAGTTTATTGAAATATTTCGTTTTCGTCGTCCTTTTGATCGGATCTTCGCGGTAAGCCCCCTCTCTTACTTACTAGGTCGAGCGCTCTTGCCGTTTTGCTTTCCGGGGCCTCAATTTCAATTTATATTTCAATAAATTGAAATAATAATTGATATACTTATTGACTATGATTGAAATAATTATTGATATTTTTGATATTTATTAAAATCTTAGACGATTTCATTTAAGTCAATAAAATAAAAATAAATACTTTCAAAACTAACAAAAATTGTGCTACTGAACATATCATATAACAATTATTATATACTTTTGAAATATAAAAATTAAAACGTGATTTCCAAAATACACGAATAAATACAGGAACATGTACACGCAAAATTGATAAAAAATAACAAAACTTAACGTTATCAATAGCTTATGCCAGATAATCAAAATATTACATAATTTTTTTAATAGTGCTCATCTTACGGTACCGTGAGTTGAAATGTTTTTACAGTTTTACAGGCCGCTAGGCACGATGATAAAAACAGCTTTGAACCCGTTACAAACGTCATTCTCTCATTGAAGAAAAGAAGAAACAGAACTGCCTACACATTGTTGCATACTCCTCGAAGATACAACGGAAAATTCATTTCCTCTGACTTAAATGAACAATTTCGCAGTCATTATACGCGGTTATTAACGAGTAACAGTTTTGCAATTACTCTAGCTCAAGGCTGATTCGCTTTTTTTGCTTCTCTCGTTGAAACTTTCATGTGCTATGTTTTCGACACTGCCAATGCACAAGAAATCGTAAAATTTTTTATGTTGAATAACAGGCGTTCGAACGTATCAAAATTCATCAGTTGAGGTTCTGTTTTCATCATAAGAATAGAAAAAGGAAATAACGCGCACAAAGAAGTCAATAAAATTATCTCGGGCGATTTTTTGCTTCGACGGTTTTAAGAGAAATGAATAACGTGGTCATAAATACGAACAAAAGTTGAAATCACGATACTGTGCGGAAAAGAATGATATTTCGCGATCATTCATTTCCCTTGTTACATTTTTTGATTTAACATAAAGTATGGGGGCAGGAAATGCGTGAGTTGGCCTTTTTCTTGAATTTAGAAAGTTGCGAAATTGATTGCAGTTCCTACACATACGAGATTTTTTATCATTGAGTTCCAATAATGAAATACCCTCGTTTATGCGTAATTCAAGAGATCTTGTGAAATATCATGAGTCACGGAATCTGCTACTAGACGGAATTGTTTTTTTTTTATTGTAATGAAACAAAATTTCTCATAGTTTCCAAACAATTTTCATGTATAAGGCAAACATCGAGTATTTTTAAGTTTTTCTCGAGTTAAAAAATTGAAAAATGTGAGCACTCTGGAACGTTGATATAATTGCATAAGATCTCTCAAATTTCTTTTCTGAAAATTTTTTTTTAACCCTGTCACATAAGTTTTTAATCTTTTTTTCAATCTTCCACATTCCTAGAAGAACTATTTAAAAACTTGGGTTGTATCTCAAAATTTTGTATAAAAACAAATATGTAACATCAATTTCATTTGTAAACAAATCATCAATCAAATTTGCATTCATATTGATCTGATCAAATGTAATCAAGCAAACATGAGTTTTTTCTTGAAACCGCCCTCCCCACACACAATTAGAATTTCCCAGTGAACTCACAGTAAGCTCGCAATGGTTCCTTTTTAAGTGAAAATAACACCTCACTACATTTCAAGAAAAGTGAAGAAAGTAAAGAGAGAAGATGATAATTTTTATGATTATTGATAAGCTGCTGGAAGATGACAAAGCAAGCTCCAGGAAGACGTCAAAATGCAAAATACAATACACCAAATGGCTGACAACGGCTAATGAATTTTCCGGTCCCTTCTACAATCTACAACCATAATGATCATCATCATTCGCCGCACGCGATGTTTAAATCATTGCAACACGCGCGTCTAGGCAAACTCTAATTAGTCCAGGAGAATGATATTAATTGTCAGAAACTTTCTCGATTCACGCCGATATGATTGTTTACGAAAACAATATCGTAGCTTGTTTACTCTGCGTTTTTATTCTCTATTCGCATCGCCTTATAGGGACGTTTTCATGTAGAAACATGATAATGAGAAGGAAAATGTGAAAGTTACGTTTTCATTTTCACTCGGGCGATTAGAAATTGTTGGGGAATTTATACACGAGCGGAGGAGCTGTCCTTATCAGCGTAGCAGTGATTGCTAAACGCGAGGGAAAACGACATTGATGACTTTCTAATTCAGCAATTAGCATAGAGCGTGCAGCATCGATCATCTCGTGTGCGTATTACTCAGCTCGATAGTTAGAGGCTCCTGTGAATAAAGCCGTACATATATGGCGCGTGCACGATCTATGTGAAATGTACATAATAGTCGTTTGTTCATTGTAGAATGTTTGTCTTATTTTCATTTTTTAACTTTTTTCGCGTTCGTCAGACTTCTCATAATTGTTTACCGGGCAGAGCGTCAATATTTCAACCGTCTTGCATTCAAGGCCGTCTATGTTTCAGACGATTATCTCACATGGGAAAGGCGCAGGACCATGAACATGAAACTCGAGTCTCGGTCATTGTACCGAGTTTTGTATTTTTCCTTGTTTATCGTTTCTCGTTACTACGATTTAATGATATCGAATTTCTACGAATTTCTGCACTCAGAGAAAAGTTTGGTTACAGCAAATAATCGGTAAAATATAGACTAATCAAATGTTTTGACAACCATAGTTTTGGTTGTGAAAAAAAAGTGATTTTTCAGTTGTCGTAACCGAAACTCAAGTTGTGAGGTCGGTTCATATTTAACTACATCTTTGGTTGCTGGAAATAATTTTTTCTCTCCGTGTAGCCTCTGCATTATTTTTTTAACTACAAATTGTTCAACTTTGTCACTAATTAATACGTGACTTGGGAGGAGAGAAAGAGTCTTCGTAATCTACTTCAAAGGTATCAGAGAGTGACAAATAAACCACAATCTTATATACAAAGAATATGAAATTCAAAATTTTATCATATGAGCACAATCCTAATGTAGGTTACTTACTTTCTTAAAAGTTAGAAAAAACTTTTTAACTTGTCAAGTTCAGAGTTATAGTTGTTAAACGATATTCTAATTATTTAGAATATAAATAAAACAGTATTGAATAAATATATTGAATCAGTATAAGAACCTTTTTGTTACGCGTTTTTCAAAATTTGCCAATTTAATCATTATTTTCCAGGGAAAACTAACACAAGTTAAATATGAAAATACTGCAGGAAGATATGAAATTGAACTTCTCAGTTCTATGAACAGTTGAATGTTCCGGAACAGATAAAAAAATTTCCCAAATGAAAGTGATTTTCAATTTCAGAAAATTCAAAAAGTAAAATACAACAAATTAGCATTATTGGAGATGGCAATACTTTTCTAGAACCAGTACTTTTTGTTTCGAAAAATAAGAATCTCGATATTTTGAAACTTGATAACCCACGTTTTTAAAAAACCTACCTTTAAAATCTGAAACAGTTAATATTCATTATCGTAGAATCGCAGATCGAGCCATACACTTTTGAATAATTGAAAAATCACTAAAATAGTAAGTGGTATTCACTTATTATACAGTAGATTTCACTGTTTAATTTAAAAGTCACTCAATTATTCTTCTGTAACGATCCTCGGAAGCAACTTCTCGTTAAATGGTAATATATATGAAAATTATATAATAAATTCTGTCTCTTCCTGGAACATATTTTATTGTTGAATAACAATATTTTTTCTGTTTTTATCTTCCTTCTTTTTTTTTGTAGATGTCAATAGACTATAGATTATAGTCTATTTAAAGTAATTTTAATAAATTTAAATAAATTAAATCTTTTACTATACTTTACTATATTATTATTTACTTTACTTTATTATATTTACTTTATTATTTGAATATAAATATATTTAATATAGATTCTATTGACTACTCATTCTCATTCCAGTAATTTAGCTGAAGGTTTTCGTTTTTTTTTCTCAGAAAAAAATATATTTTACATTACGCGTTCGTGTAAAATGTTGCATTTATTTAAACAAAATCATCGAAATATTTACGTAAGTTATTATTCAATATATATTTTACGAAAACATCCGATTTGATATGAGAACGGAAAAGAGCAGAATAAACGTGGTCAAAAGGTATAAAAAAATTAGCAAGATATGAGGGATTCGAAATAATTCTTTCCTTTTTTTTAACGTCAAAATCGTTGTTGAATTCATCATATTCTGCCACGTTGCTTCTTTTTTTTAAGTTTATTTCAATTATATCAAACATTTACATCAAATCTTTATCTTATAATTTTCGGTAAATCTGATTTACGGCAATCTACAAAAACGCAGAATCAACAATTTTATCGGATAGACAAAATCAACAAACTTTTTCGGCTGAGCAACTAAAAAAAGAATGAGCAGTTTATCTATTTCTCAGAAAAAACCGAACAGTCAACAGAAATCAACAAATCGAGACTTGTTGCTAACGCGAATCCAACAGGTTTTTTCTGTACTATACGAGGTTTGTTCAAAAAGTATCGCGAATTTCATGTTTTTTCAAGAATTATTTATTTATTCATGAATATCTATTTTGTCCCCTTCAAAGTAA
>JAPYZL010211767.1:0-11136 GCA_030522825.1 Platygaster orseoliae | reverse complement strand
TCGTGACGTTTTGGATATGTCAAAATCGACCAACTCTTACTGCTAGAGCCATCTACTGACAAACAGCGAGAACTTAGTTGCGCACCTAATATAAAATTAGAGTAATTATTTATTAATTATTAAACTTTCAACATTAATTTCGATCTAAGTATTATTGTCATTTTTATATTCGTGTCATAATTCAACAGTATGTTGCAATAAAATAGAGTCATAAAATTGAAACAATAATGATTAATCGAATTATATATATATAAACAAAGTTTCTGCCCCCCCCCCCAAAAAAAAAAAATTTGATTCCGGCGTCTCTGCCTTTAATTCGTTAATTCATTTCGATTTCATCAAATTATGCTATATTCTTGGGACAAGAAAAATATAAATAATAAAATTACATCATTTATCGTGAAAATTCAAAAATTTCATCCTGATACCTAGAATTATATTTTTCAGTATCAATAGCTAATTTTTGTCATCAACATGATTCTACTGAAAAAGACATAAATTTCAACTTTAAATCATGCATGAAATTCATGAATAAATTCAAGACACAGTGTATATACATATACAAAAGATATAACAGATATATAATTTATAGAATACGTGTGATTTTTATACGAAAAAATCAGAACATTTGTTTCTTCTTTTTTTCGCTCTTGGAATTTCAGTCTTCGACTCATTCTGGCTGAGAACAAAATGGATCGAGATGATTCAACGAAAAGCCGTTATCATCTCGACACTCCCATAACTCAACTGGTAGAACCGAAAAACTATTCAATGGAAAATCCATCGTGAAATTCGCAATTAACGCTCGATGAGAATCCGGCTAAGTGCTCGAGTACACGTTCTCTCTAATTCTATTTGCTCCTAATTGTTTTTCATGTTTTTTCTCCTCTTTGAGCTTTTCGTGCAAATTTTGTGATGAGTATCTTTGAAGATTATTATCACATTTATTAAACCGTAACATTATCGTACTTTATACAGAAAAAAAGGATTTGCTGTAGCAGCAAAAAAATTTGTTGTTTTAACACAACTTGACAGAACGAATTTTTTTTCAGCAGTAGCTCGTTCATTCAATCATTATAAATCAAAATTTCATTGTATAGTAATTGTGCTATGGTAACAAAACAGATTTGTTGAGGCGATAAAAAAATAAGCTACTGCTGAAAAAAATTATTTTGTCAAATTATGTTGAAATTGCACACTTTTTTGCTGATGTAGCAAATCTTTTTTTTCAGTGTATTATTGATTAAGTGTTTTTGTAATTCAAATAATTTTTTCAATTTAAATACAGTACATAACTTAACACCCTGTGTAACTTTAAAATTCTGAAATTCGTAAAGTTCAAAAATTTTGATGCTAAAGTGTTGAAATGTACAACGATTTTGAGTTACTTGTATTTTTATAAATATTGTAATAAATTTGTAGATTGCTATGTAGATTTTTAGAATTCATTGCTCTAGAATTCTAATTTTAATAGATTATTTGCAATATTTTTATAAAGATTTTCGAAAAAATAATATCTACGTAGATTTTAAATATCTTCTAAATCTTTTAATTTTCGTACTTTTAAAACTGTTTATAAGATTTTGTAGCTTTTTAAGTATTCTTCTAGTTTTTTTGTATTTATAGAGATTTTCATTACGATTTTTTAGAATTTGATGGTCTAGAATTCCAAGCTTATTTGTTTACATTTTTCGAAACACAGTTTCTTTCATAAAGAATTCAGTTTGTTTCGAAAAACAAATTCTGTTTGTAAAATAAGGTGCCCCAGTCTTTTATCATTTTTTTTAAGATCCTGATCAGGACCTAATTAGGGTGGAAATATCCGAGTTTATCTGTTTCATTTGATTTATTTTCATATTATTGCTAAAGGAGCATTAAAGGATTTCAGATTTTGTATATATAACCTATATTTTATCAATCTCGCTCTGTGCCTTATAGGAGTATCAAATGAATGGGTGTCACAGCCGTAATATCTATGGCAGAATCTCCTCGAGGACGTTAAAAAATGGACGTCTTGTCACCCGGAACATTGTGGGATACGGTGTGGAAGGTTGTTGCGTCGAGGAGGTTTTACACCTGTATACTACCGGAAAGTAATTCAAGGGTAAACGATGTGAGGTGCGTTGTTACACTTGTTGACGTTACTTTTTCATAGGGTGTCGCCATAAGGATTCGTTTCAGCTTCCATATACTGGCTGGCCGCACAATGCTCGAGTTGAATGCAAGAATTGGATTCTTCCGGGACAGGCGTATCCGAGGACAGGTGAGATTTATTCATTCCCGCTCCCGGGCACCCCATCGTGGCATCGCCTTCTAATTGCAAGATCGAAGAGATCTCTGGATCTGTCAACCACCTAGATGAGTCATCTTGATCAATCTTGATCTACGCTTGACGTATTTATCGATCGTACCAGAGAGTGACGAAAAATATAATCTCCAGGAAAAGTCTTCCTTTGCATCATGATCTTTCGCATTCCTGTGGGTCCTCTGTTGTTCAGTCCTATGGGGGAGGAAATAAGGTAGATGACTAACCAATGTGGAAGTTGGAATGTTCTTCGTTCCGCCCGGTTTTTTCGAATCAGAGGTTTTAAATGGGTTTTTAACGAGGTTTCGCGTGAGAAAAATTCAGGTTGAAGATATTTACGTGCGAAAATAAAAAATATTTATACATACATAAAAAATAAAAATATATATATAAATAAATAGTTTGCCAATTACTATGTACTTTCTTCATGAACTTTTTTGAACTCGTAGAATTTTTCAATACAGCATAGACTCAAAAGTTCCTTATAATGAAAATTTCACGAAGGTATAGAGAAAATTCAATCCTTGTATAGTTTTGGCATAACATATCATCAAAGCAAAGGCTTCGAAGCAATATTTGGATAATCCTTTTTTCTCGGAAAAACTCTTGTTTTATTTTTCTGTAGGTCCTTCAAAATCAATGTGTGTTTTCTGAAGAAACATACATTTGTCAGAAAAGCCAAAACCCAGAAGTCATAAATAATCCGCCCCTGGTGGGTGTCAAAGATTTGTTGACTGTTGATTAAGCAACGAAGCTACAATAGATCCATTAAAAATATTCATCCAAACGAGTTTTCATCGGGAGATGAAAATAGAAAATCTGCAGTATAAGCACCAGACATCGAGAAAAAGGGTAACAATAGAAGGCCTCGTCGTTTATCACTCACCAAACGATCAAATATTGCGGTTTCAACAGCTTTCAGTTTGCGGCATTCCTCTTCATTGCCTATTCCAGGTATTTCCAAACAAAATAAAAACCCTTTTCGGAAAATCAGTTGACGAATCTATTTTTTTTTTTCGGAAAAATCGAGGCTCGGTCAGCAGGTTTTCAGGTATTGTATTAAAAATGAATTCCTTGATTTCTCCATTACTTCCGTCAATCGTGATTAGATTAAAGACCTTTCACCGGGATGAAATAACAGAATTTGGTAAATTTGAAAATAATTGAAAATATTTACTGAAGATTCATTTTAAGTGGCTTTTTGTTGGTCGTCGTCCTATAAGTGGATTTTGAATATTCTGTAGTAGTGATGTATTTTCATGTTTCTTCATGCATTAAAGTAGTATTGAAAATCATAAATTATTATGAGAACACTAGTTATTAATGAGTATGTTAATGAAAATAACGCAAGGCATAATGAAATGTGTAGAGGGCACGCAAAACATTTTTATGCAATAAACAATCCAATTATCTCCAAGATAGATTTTTATAATTCTTGAGTATGTGAAATCGATTAAGATGTAAAATACATTTAATTTCATGAATGAGTTAATGAAGATTGCAAAAAATGTATACGAAATCCAAGGATCGATGTTATAAATTTTACTGCTTGTTTTCGTAAAAAACTTCCAAGGCAAGTAAAATCCGTCCCTCAAAATATGAAACAAAAAAGTTCTTATGTATCAATTTTGAAACAAACTAAATTCATACAAAACAACACAAGTCGATATTTTTTTTCATTAAGATATTTTATATCTTTTTTTTTCCATGTGGAATTTGATACAAACTGACTGAATAAGTTAAACTTACAAAAAAAAAAACAACAACAAAAACTGTTGAAAAAATTATATGAAATGGTCGCAAATTTTGTAGAAATGACTCGTACATACATATTTTTTGCAAACGCCTCAACGAAGCATTAAATAATATCAATTTAATGCTTTTTTTCCTATTTATAAATAAGTGTTAATAACAAGTTATAATAAAATACACCACATATAAAGTTTATGATAATTTATAGCGAATATGTGATATTAATTTTTTAAGTTTTGTTTTGTTAAATTGGTGGTTTAAAGAATTTAGAACGTATTTTTTCACAATTATTGAACATAATATATTGACTTACATCAATAAAGCTTCTAAAAAAATTGTTAAGTTACAAAATGATAAAATTATTATATAAATAGTAAAGATGGAAGAAAATGGAAAAAATTGGTGCTGCAGTTTATTGATAGCCAAATTAATATTGATTTGATCCCTTATGTAGTCATTCTTAAGATTAATGTGAAAATCAGTTTCCTGATAAAAAATTGCGACCAATTCCATAAGGTTGTTTTTCGTTTAAAATTATTTGCTTATAAATATGAATATATTATTATTTTTCTCATTTTTTAAAAAAGTAATATAATGTTGATCGGTTTAACTTAAGACATTTTGTTAAATGTTTTTTTTTTCATGACAAATAATTTTTAATATTTTTTTTTTATATTTGATTGAATAATTAACAATTCTAGTTGTTTAACTTAATTCATTGTTCAAACAATTATCGAAAAAAAGAAAGGCCAAAATAAGAAAAATTTGTAATTTTCATATTTTGGGCGAATTTTATATACCTATTATGAATAAATATTTTGATGTTTTGGTATATTTGATATTTTGGTGTATTTTGAAATTTTTAATTCAAATTTGAATTTAATTTAAAATTTAAAATATGTATTCTGATATTTTGGTATATTTTGGTATATTTGTTATTTATCAGTGAATAACTTTTGTTGAAGTAGACAGTATGTCAGTTAGCGATCTTTCAGAATCTGTGATATGGAAACACAAATTTATAATAACAAAAATAATAATAAAAATAATAATTATTATTATTATTATTATATGCCTAATAATGGATTATCATTATTATTATTATTTTATGTATTATCTATAGATTACGATTTTGGTTTTTTTTTTCTATAAATTTAGCTTGTTTTTTCAGCTTGTATCAAATCCTACATAGGACAAAAAATAATAAATATCTGAATGAAAATAAATATCAAATCATTTTGTGTTTTTGTATGACTGTAGCTTGTATCGAAGGAACGTATTAAATTGATACATAAGAACTTTTTTGTTTCAGATTTTGAGAAACGTATGCAAGTCAATCCACGAAAAATTTTAACAGTGCATCTATAGTTCCTGGCCATATTATTAGGCCAAAGCCAAAATTTACTTTTTATTGCCGTTTTAATTATGATACTTCTCAAATTTTTGACAGATTTGTCGAATAATGAGATAGTAGGTATATAAAATGTGATGTATTACATTACATAGTTATTAAGTTTATTATAAATAAATGTCATATGTATAGTACAATTATTTTAAAAAAATTTCAAAGCACAGACAAAGAAATTATACTATATGATTTTAATGTTGATATTCTATCACGTGTTCAATTACGGTTAAATAAATATTGTATAAAATAAAATTAATATAGGTTCTTAATATATTGTACGTTTAGACGTTTTCGTGCAAACACTACTTCTATTTAGTTTAAACGTGGGAGGAAATTTAAAACGTGTTGAAAATGTTACCATACACATTAAAATACAAATACTGATAATAGTTTCTAGCAGTTTTACAATAAAACAATTGAAAGAGTATATTTACACTGTTAAAAATGTCATTAATTTCAATAAACATTCATGTATGGTATTTACATTAAAAATAATCAACACGTGTATTACACTCAGACATAAACTTATCTATTAATTTCAATAAACGAATATTAAAATCTGTCAGTAGTATATAAAAATCATCGACCTGTATATTATATTTTGAATATTGTACAAAAAATTTAATGAAAAAGTCAATTAAAATTTAAGAGCGTATATTAATCTTTATCAACTTTGTATATTGGTTTTCAAATTCGTTTATGTAAAAAAAACTCCAAGACAAGTTTATTAAAATTAATCAAAAACTTCTTACAGTGCACTGTTAAAAATTTCGTTAATTTAAAATAACATTCATACATGGTATTTATATTCAAAATAATAAACAAGTGTATTAAACTCAGACTAATTAACTCATCTATTCATTTCAATTAACGCATATTAAAATCTGTCAGTAGTATATCAAAATTAATAGACTTGTAAGTTGTAAATTGTATATTGTAGGTATATTGTATATTATTTACTGCATATTGTATATTGTATATTGTATATTGTGCAAAAAATTCAATGAACAAGTCAATTAAAACTCAAGAGCGTTTATTAATGTTCATCAACTTTGTATATTGATTTTCAAATGCGTTTATGTACAAAACTTCCAAGACAAGTTTATTAAAATTAAACAAAAACTTCTAACAGTGTATAAGCTTTGGCATAATAATATGGCCAGGTACATACTGTAATGTAAATTCTCTACCCGATCGCAGGCGTTGAAAATTTGGTTTTCGAACCGCCACTTATCGCTATCATCGGGAAATTTTCCGAATTTCGACATCATCATCCGTCTACCAAACAACGATCAATATCCTCGATCCCAGAGCCGTATAACCCGTATCCGTGAAATGCTCCATAAATGTTTATCATTTCCCTATATACTGAACTTTCGTCGGGAGCGACTTGGGTTATTCGTTCCGGAATGGGGATAAAGAAAAACCACCTGGGGCTCCACGTTACTCAGGTCGAATCCTGGTGACGGTTCCCCGTGGCGTGGACTTGACAAAATACACTCTAAATGTCTTCATGCATACCCCATATAACCTCATGCTGGAAAACGTACGTGTACATTCCCGCGTTACTTTTCGAATCACGGGAATTTCAGTAGGCTCTGGAGTCTACCAAGTTCTTCAAGGTTAAGTGCCCGCGGGACATGAACTCGACACAAGTTCCCGGAACACCAGCAACTCCGAATCATCATTCATTAGGGTATAAGGAGCTTGCCACAGCATGCTGTTCTGCAGCCCCATTCGTGTGGATGACTGCATGCATTCGCCATGGCAGAACATCGAATTCTTTGGTTTCCAACTCTATGGAATTTGGAAGAAAAAAAAGAGAGGGGGAGGGTGGGAAAGGATTATGGGAGCCTTCTTCGAAAAAATCGAATGTGTTTCCAGTTTTAGGGGCATCCAGACCTTGGTAGGATCCGGTATATGGGGACCAGAGAGAAGAGAGTGGGATGATAATGAAATTTTTTTTCTACCCTCGGGTTTCATGATGTCAATAAAGTTAACTGGACAAGGTTTTCATTAGCTTATTAAGTGCTGCAATTCGTATTTCCCTCTAAATATGATATTTACAAAAAATGCGCCCTCTTTTTGCGAGCGCACTGATGGCGCTTGCACAGATTTTATATTACAATTATTCACATCTACAGAAATTGTAAGGCATGTTTGGTACGCTCCTCAAGATTCAAAATAGATAATAAATTCGAAATCGAGAAAGAAAATTAATTTCTCTCATTTACCTTTCAAAATACCTTTGTTATTAGTTGATTTTAAGAAAAGTCCATCATTCTTTTTTTATTGTATTTTTATTAGTTGTTGATAGCAATAATTTTATATATAAGATATAGTTCAGATGCTTTATTGATGTATGAGTTTATTATTCTCAATTTAAAAAAAACTGCTATTTCTGCTGTGTAATAATGCTGATTTAGTAAAATATGCATTTCTGAATTTTTTATCATTGTAAAGTAAGTTTTTAAAATGCACACCTTGATAATAAATAAATAATCTGAGAATGAACAATAAGAACTTGGAGTTTTATGAAAATCGGAACAAACGTTTTCGCGTAACTTCGGAATTTTCCACGTTACGTAATTTTTACTGCGCCTTAAGAAGTTATATAATAACTAAAGGAATAGTAGAGAACAAAGAAGTATGTATTATGATTTTTGAAATGATAAACGCTTCTGATTTTTGTTGTTTTTGTTGTCAGACGAACTCAATGAATCTCAATGCCATATTTATGAAAAGTTGTAGAGTTCACGCAAAATATTATGATCATAGGGTTCTAATCTGTAAAGGTTTTTTCGATTTTTGATTTTGATTGTCTATAACTCAGATAAATTTTTCAGTCGCGTTCCGAAATTCATAACTATCACACCTGGTTTTTCTAAAATAAGTAGGTGGACCTTCGATTTTCAAAAATATTTAATTTTGACGACATTGGTTAACAATGAGAACAGATATTGACCGTGTGATTTTTTATTAGCCTATACTGTAATTTAGGGATTTTTTCAAGATATTTTTTTCATTGACGGTGAGTCATGTGCATAGTAATTGTTATTCAAATCTGGTTTTGATTTTCAAAAGTAAAAAACTTAAACTTGAATGAGTGTCATTGTTATGAGGAGAATTTAATTCAATCACATTTTTTTGAAGATGTTCGATTTTCTATTTTTCCTGCTCAATTGTTCTGTAACTTAAAATCGTTGCAAAATATTTACTCTCTAAATTCCTTCGAGTGAAATTTCACTCGAATGGAGTGAGAATCCTGCAAATCAAACTCCAGTGGAAATTTCACTCTATTCGAGTGAAATATCAATCGTTTTAGAGTGACAATTCACTCGAAAATATGGAGTGGCTAATTCACTCAATTTTTTGGAGTGAATTATCACTCTAAAACGATTGAAATTTCACTCAAATAGAGTGAAATTTCCACTCAAGTTTGGTTTGCAGGATTCTCACTCTATTCGAGTAAAAATGTCACTCGAAGGAATTTATAGAGTAAAAGTTGATGAAAATTGTTTGATTTCATAGTGGTGTTGAAAAATTTTGAGCATTTCTGGTAGTGAACATGGCGTACGAGGGAAATGAACGCATGATCGCGCATGAACAAATGGCTTCAGTTTCGTCATCGACGAGGCGAGGAAATGACTATGCAGTGGCGCCATGCACAGGAAACGCGGTACAATGGTGGCCACAACAAGTGCAAGTGTGGCAAAGAGGTGATAAAACGATTTTTCGAGATTTGCATATGCCCGCCATTTTTCATAGCAGCCTAAAATGATCGCCCTTATTTTCTACGGGAAAAATTATAAATGAGGCTTAGATCCTGATAACATTTTCATTCTGACAGATTTTAAAGACAGAATTCGGATTTTTACAACCCTATCAAAAATGCGAATTCTTTTCAATAAAAAATTTGATTGGGAGTATTGCAAAATTGAATGAGGAAGATTTTACGAACTTCAATAAAGACCAGTTTTAAAATAACAGTTTTAAACAAAAAAGTTCTTATGTATCAATTTTGAAACAAACTAAATTCATACAAAAACGACACAAGTCGATATTTTTTTTCATTAAGATATTTTATATCACTTTTTTCCATGTGGGATTTGATACAAACTGACTAAATAAGCTAGAATAAAAAAAAAAAAAAAAAAAAAAAAAATTGCTAAAAAATTACATGAAATGGTCGAAAATTTTGTAGATACACGGAAAAAATTTTATGGCAAAAATTACCAAAGATTCAGGATTCGCTAGACAACGGTGAAATTTTGTGATTTTTTCCCAAAAAATATAGTAATTTCTACCACATTTTGGGTAAGAAATCCTAAAATGTGGTAGAAATTAATATATTTTTTGGGAAAAAGTGACAAAATTTCACCATTGTCCAGCGAATCCTGAATCGTTTGGTAATTTTTGCCGAAAAATTTTTTCCGTGTATGACTAGTACATACATATTTTTTGCATACGTCACAACGAAGTATTGAATGGTAAAAATTTAATGCATCTTTTCCTGTTTTTCAATTACTGTTAATAACGAGTTATATTAAAATAAGCCCCATATAAAGTTTATGATAATTTATAGTGAATATTTGAAGTTATTTTTTAAATTTTGTTTTGTAAAATGTTTCAAGAGTTTAGAATATATTCTTTCATAATTATTAAACATAATACATTGATTTAAAACAATAAAGCTTCTAAAACAATTATTAAGTTACAAAATGATAAAATAATATGTAAATATTAAAGAAGGAAGTAAATGGAAAAAATTGGTGCTGCGCTTTATTCACAGTTAAATATTGATTTGATCCTTTTTTTAAAGAAATTTTTAAGAAATTTTTAAGAAAGTAATTTGTTGATCGGTTGAGTTAAAGATATTTTGTTGGATATCTAATTATGAAATGTTTTTTTTTAATAGAATAATTTTAATATTTTGTTTGATATTTGGTTTAATAATTATTGATTCTATTTGTGTAATTTTATTCATTACTCAAACAATTTTTGAAACAAAAAAATGCCAAAATAAGAAAAATTTGTAATTTTTATATTTTGGGTGAATATTTATGTATTAACATAAATTTATAATAACAGTAAAATATTTACTATTAATATTATATGTGTAGTAATGAATTATTATCATGATTATTTTATTTATTACTTATAAATTGCTATTTTTGTTGTTTTTTTTTACGTAAATTTAGCTTGTTTTGTCAGCTTTTATCAAATCACATACGGGATAAAAAAATAATAAATATCTGAATAAAAGTAAATATCAAATTATTTCGTGTTTTTGAGTGAATGTAGCTTGTATCAAAGGCACGTAATAAATTGATACATGAGAACTTTTTTGTTTCAAATTTTGAAAAACGTATGCAAGTTAATACACTGAGAAAAAAATCGTTCATATACTGAACGGCGATCGTTTAGAATAAAAACCGCATTGAATCAACGCGATTTCGTTTTATTTCTAAACGCTCGATTATTGAATAAAAACGCTCGTGCGTTGAAATTCTCAACGCTAGACCGCATAGATTCTAAAGGGCGCCGTTCAGATACTGAACGGCGCGTCTAAATTTTGAACGGAAGTCGAGTGAAAACCATCGGTCAGCATGACCGAAAAGAAACTCCGTTCTTTTTCTACACGGCACCGTTCAGCTACAGAACGGCGCCG
>JAPYZL010211743.1:0-12271 GCA_030522825.1 Platygaster orseoliae | reverse complement strand
AAAAAGGTTTTTTTTTAAATAAATTTATTCATGACAAATATTTGTAATGAATTTTTTGTTGAATTTGTCCGGATTTTGGTGGCGCACCCTGTACATAGTAGATTAGCTAACCTGGTTCTGACTCCGGGAACACCTAGACCAGAATTAGCTTAGCTTATCTATTGTATCACAATTAATCCTTCATAGTTGACAATTGTACCATAGTAGAGCATAAGAAGTTTCACAAAGTAAAACGACGATAAAATTTTTCATTGAAAAAATGTCTTTGTTTTCTCATAACGACTGGAAACTTTCTTGTTTTCATAAAACACTAAACGAGTCGAACCCCATTAGCGGACTGACAATATTTCTCTGAGTGCAAGTTTTTGCTGAAAAAATCAGTAAAACTTCACCGAAGCGCTGTAAATTCTCATTCATTTCGTTGGGCGACAAAACGAGGAAGTGCCGCGAATGAGTTTGGAATACCGCAACCACAATTTGACGAATTTCCGTGAGAAGTTACACAAACGATTTTTTCGGAGCATTGTTTGCTTTAGCTCGACCAAGAATACGCGCACGAAATCGCGGTGTAATGATTCTCACGATCCTCCACGAATTCACCGTTCCATTTTTGAATCGAATTAACATTTTTTTTTTTCTTTTTTGTCCGAGCCGGAACAAAAGTGACCGTCATTTCGCACACCACGTCATTACGAAAACCCGACTCTCAACGTTCGCGATTTTAGATTACAGTTTACGTTCAAGGAACCGTTGCTCTCGTAAAAATGGCACTTTTCTGTAAACCGAAACTTTCAAAAACGGACGACATGTTGGGTTTTTAAATCATTTATGAGAACTTGGGATAGACTTTGCAAAAATTATGGTCAAAATACTGTCATAAGAGGTTTTCTCCAATTTTTTTGATGTTCGAATTTAAAAGTTTTTGTTATTGAAATGAAAAATCATGAATTTCGTTTTGCTTCAAGAATTTTTGCAGTACTTATTGAACAGTAACGTTTTGATTATCTACTGCTCTAAAAAATGTAAAAAATTTATAAAAAATTTTTAAGTTTCTTAGAAAATTGTAAAATTCACAAAAAATGTGTAAATATTTGTGTTGATTCCCGTTAGTTTTCCCGAATGCACTTTTTCCCGAAAGATTTTTTCCCGACGCCATGTTTCCTGAAATCGCTACTACTGACAATGAAAATCATTAATGTCACTCGAATTTTTAATTGTTATGAAATTGAATATTATTTCAATTTCAAATTAGCATAGAATATTTATTAACGTATAATCATCATATATTTAAGTTGTTCGCTAAATTTTCCAGATACTTTGTAATTCTATTTTCGTTCTTGTATTGGTTGTAGGAAAGCACTATAGATCGAATTCTATTCTGTGTTTCTAGCCATTTTCTTTTTGGAAGCGACCTCACTGTTGTTCCAAAACCTAATTTAGCAATCATTATTTCAAATTTTATTATTTTATTATTATTTGTCTATTTATTATAAGTAAATATTAATAAAAAAACAAATGAACAATTTATCTAGATCCACAAATATAGAGCGTATATTCAAGGTCGTTTTTTTGTCGGGAAAAATGGCTTCGGGAAACTGCAGTCAGAAAAAAAATTTTCGGGAAATTGCAGTCGCGAAAACGTGCGGTACTTTTATGACAGCTGTCAACTTTCGGTGATAGTGTTTTGTTGGAAAAGCTGGTCGCTAAAAGACATTTTTTTTTTTTTTTTTTTAATTTTTCGGATCATTGGTTTTCTTACAGATTTGGGAATATTGTTTTCGAGAAAATGGATTTTCGGGAAAAAGGTGATTCTACGAAAAACCATTCGGAAAATTGGACGGATACATATTTTTGAACCGAAAAGTCATATGCGAGCATGTTTGAAATTTGGAACGTTTCGAAAAATTAGAAAAAGTAGAAAACAAAAAAAAATTTATCTATATTTTTTTTCCCGTTTCACACGTATAACTTTTGTTTATTTTTAATGGTTACTGGTAATTTTTCCGAATACATTATCCCAAAAGACCATTTTTCCGGAAAATTTTTTTCTGATTACCACGTTTTCCAAAATATTTTTTTTTCTAAAATTCTAAAAAAAAATTCTTCCTAAAATTTGTTTCCATTGAATTTTTCACTTGAACAAAAACGACGTAAACTAAGATATCTCTCATTTCTAAGAAACTTTATTTCGCCCGTTTTTGAAAAGAAACCGCAAAAAACAAATCCAAAAAGATTTTTCGAAATTGTGTGTGCATCGCATTTCTCTCCATGAAACTACTATGTACGAAAAAATTCTAGTAAGAAATTCGTACACGGAAATAAAATTTTTTGAGCTTTTCTTTTCAAAACTAAATGTGATTATAAAATAATACAGTAAGCTATAGCACACGATTACATACCATTTGCCCGAACGACCATTTTTCCGAATGACCGAAATTCTGAAAGACAATTTTCCGAATCAATTTTTCCGAACGCTGATTTTCCGAAAAAATATAACTTCTGAAATTAATTAGAAATTAACAAGTTTTTACAATAAAAATTGAGAAATATTTATAATTAAATATGTATGTAATGCAACACATTGTCGAACAATTTTATTATAACTTAAACATTTTTTTTATATTGAATATTATTATATTGAAACAAGGGAAAGTCGAAGTAATATGCAACTTTAATTTGGAAAATTGGCATTCGGAAAAACGGCTTTCGTAATTTCGGTCATTCGGAAAAATGGTCATTCGGATAAACGAGTCGTAACCATAGAGCAATTTGGCAACAATAATTTGATTTTGGAAGTATTTGAAAATGACATACTACCAAGTTCGAAATTTATTTAATTTCTATATCAAATAAAACTTGTCATTTCAATCATTTTAAGTTTTACGTATTCTGTTTTTAAAAAATTCAAATAAAATATGAAATATTTTGCAATGAAAACATTTATGACTTAAACGTTAAAATTAAAGTACTAAAACAGCGAATTTTCATATTTATTTCAAATGTGGAGTTATTACATGATATTTATGAGTATTGAGTTTACGAGAATGAAAGTTATGAATTTCAGTTTCAATTTTGCAGAGTTATTTTTTTGATTGAATCATTTCAAGCTATTTTGGAATTAATTTTCAGCAGGATTTCGAGGATAAACGAAGATTTTTCATTTTCGAAACAAAAAGTTTTACGAGTTTAAATAAATGAAAAATATAGAACTCCAGTGTGTTAAATTTCTAGACAATTAATATGACAGTTGGAGATGCTGGAGATATTCATATACTTAATTTGAATGAAATTGTCAATAAATCAACAAAATTCAATTGAGAAAAAAAATTAAGCAAATTCCAAGTTTGAAAGTGTTTAATTCGAAACATTTGTATGATTTAAAGATTGACAAAAATATATTTATATACATAGCACAATTTTGCAACAATAATTTGATTTTGATTTTTGGAATTTTTTTATGTTTCGAAAATTTGTATTTAGACTTTTAACATTTTTTTTTCAATTTTTTTCAATTTTTTTAGTTAAACTATTTAATTTTCAACTCATAATAGCAAATTAATCAGAAATAAATCGAAACATGAAATATTTTTGTTATTTAATAGTGTTACTATGTTTACATAACGTCTGAAAAATATAACAAATTAATGAGCAATTCCTGAAGTCAGTGTTTCGTAAAATTGTTATTTCGGAAAAATGGCCACGCTTAAACAAAATTTCGGTAAAATAGATTCAGAAATATAGCTAGTGGAAAAATGGGTCTTGGAAAATGGTTTTCGGAAAAATGACCGGTAATGCCATAAGGCAGCTGATGATGAATGAATCCGTGTCCAGCGCAGTAAACGTAATCGATTATACAATCGTATCTGCTACCGATTATTCGCGTAAGGAAATTATTACCGCGAATTTTAAAACATGTCATATTCCTGTTCTGTTTTCTGACGGTTGTTAAACTTTTAAAATTTTATTTTTAATTCGTAGATGGTTGATAAACCATTTATTCAACCTTGTCAGTGTTTCGGGAAATAAGTGTTCCGAAAAATTTAATTCGGAAAATCTTCATTTCGGGAAAATGACCGGTAACGCCACAAGGCAGCCAATGATGAATGAATCCGTGCCCATCGCAATAAACATAACCGATTCCACAATATTATCTACCACCGATTATTCGCGTAAGGAAATTTGTTATAAACAACGGTAACGCACGAAAATAACGGGGCGCGGTACAAAATAAAAATTCCGACATGGCTCCGTGCTCGGCGGATTCCATTACCGTCTTTTTGCTTCAATTTGTCGTAAAGAAGCGGCTTACTCGAGCGTGTAATTGTCGATTGCTTTCGATAATACGGAGAAAAATCCTCGATTGGACTCACCGTGAAAAATCCCGCGACAAGAATTCTCCACATGTTGGACCTTTTGTCCATGAGGCGGTCTAGTATTTTTCGGTGTCGGGGGTGGTGCACAACGTGGTCGGCGTGCGTCACAAAACAAGGAGAACGCGCCGAGCACTGTGTTCCCGGGCAGATGCAATTTTGACGAGCCTCGAGGATGAACTGAACTGAATCGAACCGGCCAGAGGATAGGTTTCTCCCCCGTAGACCTGCCCCAAGAGGCGGGAGAGAAGCCGGGGAAACCAAAGCACCAGAGAATCACCGGTACTGTTAATTCATGCCCCGTGCCTCCACTAACGACCATCGTCATCCTTGCAAGCAACAACTGCCGTGAAGCTATTTTATACATTTAGCCCATTTTGTGTGTTATATAATAAGCAAGATAACCAGCGATGATGTTGCGTGAGGGGATAAGCAACCAAGGAAGGAAAGAAAAATTCAATCGATGCGAGTCGAGTTATTTTTTCCCTACAAGTACTCAACATGTAAGGGTTATTGCTCAGGTGAGATTTTTTTCGCGATTGCGATAATGGAGCTTTTGGTGCTCAAGAAAATCACGTGGGAGATGAAGAGTTGGAGTGATTTGATAAATTTCTGTGTTTTCTTGGATGAGAATAATTGCGTGTACGTTTCGCAATTAAAATAATAGGTTGATGTTATCTTAGATGTTGTTATTGAATTTCTAGATTATAAAGTCAATTAGATTTACATTAGTTTTTACATTTAGAAATGTAAAATTATAGAATAATTGAAATATATGATGTTAAAGTTATTCGAATTATATTTATTAATTTATTAAAATAATGTACTACATATATTATATTGGTATCAAAAATTAATCAAATTCTCGAATTAATAGGAATATATCGACTGTATTGTCAATTTGAAGTTTTTGAACTTTATGCGTCAAATTTTCAAATCATATAATTATTAATATATATGTAGGGGAGATTGGAGCTAAATGCACAGCTCACGAAATGTTCAATTTGCATTACCGTCAGAGCGGTAATCAGTGGAGACTTGAAATTTTTTCCATATATGGCTCTAGTGTCACGTATCAAACGTCAGTAATTGCGTCTCATTTGTTTGTTTACTTTTTCAGTTATAAAACAAAATGTGTTTTAGCCACTGTGTTGTGGATATTTTTCTGAAAGGAAACTTCAACTTTTGCGTCATTTTTTCCATCAGAATTGATATTAGGTGAGTTTTTCTAGGAATTCAGGTGTGAGAAAAACGGAAACGTCATCGGTTTGGTGAAATTTTGCCTCGTTTTCGAATCACACGTTGATTAGCCGGAAATGTAACTATGGGGCAAAATGTGCAGTTTTGCGTGGGGCAAAATGCGCAGTGCTTGTTTTGTATTGTTCCGCTGTATTTGGTCATGTTACGTTATTTTCTTAATTTTTTTGTTTTCCACTTTTTTTTCGTCAAATTGTTTCTACACCCAGGGCCGTATCGAGGCCGGGGCAGTGTCCTGGGGCCCCCAAACATTTTATTGAAAAATGTGATGAGGGTAATGAGCAAAAAAAAGTGGTGTGTTACTTTTGAACAGCAAAACTTGTAAAAAACTTCCTTTTTTCAACACCTTTTTTTTAAATCAAATTTGAAAGTTGACGACCTTTTTTTCAATTTTTGTGAAATAACGAACATTTTCTGAATTTGTTTATTTTTTTTTAAACATTTTTTTCATTATGGTTCGCGTTTATGTTCGTAAAACAGAGCGGTTTGATGGTGGAAAAGTATTTGAATCATGCAAGGCTGTCCGCGAGGGAATATCTGCGAATTGCGCGTCGAAACGCTTTTCTGTTGCTCGACGGACACTCGATCGCTACTTACGAAATTTTTGTTCTTAACAAATAAAAATTTTAAAAATCAAATTTTGTTCGTAAAGAAAAGTTTTTATTGCAATTGCGTATGAAATCATTTATTTTGTGTTTCCCACATTTTTTCAGCAATCAACCTCGTGAAAATTGCGATTTCCCGAATGGCGCATTTTGCCCCACAGGCTGCGCATTTTACTCCAGCGTGGGGTAAAATGCGCAGAAAATCTTTTTTTTTCAATCAATTTATGAGGCATAAGGTTCAACTAGAACTAAAGTTGCCTGAGGCTGAATTGTAGCCACATATGTGGGCTACAATATAGTGCCATTTGTAGATGCTCTCAGCCATTATGCTGCCTCAAAATTTTAATATTATCAAAAACTGCGCATTTTGCCCCAGTCTCCCCTAAACAATATAAAATTAATCGAATTCTCGAATTAAAAAGATGGAATCAAATTTATTGTTAGTTTCCAAACTTATTTCTGTTAAAAAATTAGTTCAAAAAAGTATTTAAAATGTAATAAATCAGGTTTCTGAAAATGCTAATTTTCAAATTTAGAGTTTTACAATTTTTCTTTCAGAAATTTCCCATTTAAAGATATTGAAAACTCATAAATTGATTTAAAACAATAGTTTTCTCGTTATCAAAACTGCACGACTTGCAGATTTTTATTTAAATATATTTTTGTCAATCTTCAATTCATATAAATGTTCCAAATGCAACACTTTCAAACTTGGAATTTGCTTCATCTTTTTTTATCAATCGAATTTTGTCGATTTATTGACAATTTCATTCAACTTAAGTATATAAATATTTTCCAGTACCTCCAACTGTCATATTATTTTCTATAATTCAACACTGGATTTCTATACTTTTCAATTATTAAAACCCATAAAACATTTTATTTCGAAAAGGAAAAATCTTCGTTTATCTTCGAAATCCAGCTGAAAATTAATTCCAAAATAGCTTGAATTGAATAAATCAAAAAATTAACATCTGCAAAATTGAAACTAAAATTTTTAACTTTCATTCTCATAATCTCAATACTCAAAAATATCATGTAATAACTCCTTATTTGAAACAAATATGAAAATTCGCTGTTTTAGTGCTTTGATTTCAACGTTTAAGTCATAAATGTTTTCATTGTAAGATATATCATTTTTTTTTTTAAGTTTTTGAAACTGAGAAAACATAAGACCTGAAATGATTGAAATGACAAGATAATTTCATACAGAAATTAAATAAATTTTAAACTTGGAAGTAGCTCATTTTTTTTAACTTCCAAAAATTAATTCAAATTTCAAAAATCTGCGGTGTAAAATTGAAAATTCAATCAACTTTGAGTTGTCAAATTACTTTTTGAGTAAATCAAAAATCGATGATGAATGCACCGTTTTAATGATTGGTAATGCCTTTAAGATGCCGTAAAACAAAAACTAGAAAATTAACATCCACCCTTCCACTATTCAAGACACATACGAAAACAATAAATAAACGAAATATAACTAAAAAATTATAGTACAGTGAGTACTGTCGTATAGTTTGAAAAAAAAATGGTGTACATGTTTCAGTTTTTAACGTACTAATCACTGATTCAAATAATCATTTTTCGGCCAATTATTTATTATTTGTTAATAACTTTCATTATAATTATTGATGAATAATTTGATACTTCATAATTATGAATTAAATAGTAAAATTATTAAAAATTTAAATATTTATGAACAAATTATATTACATATTAACTCTCAAATGGTACACCTCGTTTCAGTAACGCAAACGATACACTGGTGTGAATTGGGATTTTTTTAATTTCAAGTGTGAAAACGATACTGTACGTAAAATAGTTCTAATCATTTTTTATACTGAAATTCCCTCCGAATCTAATGGTGTAGCTGAAAAGTGTATGAATTAATTATTTATTGTTAAAAAGTTGCAATAAAAAAGTCATCTTTTTTAACACAAGTTTTTGAAAATCCATTTTTTGCAAAACGCGCACAAAAAAGATGCTTTCTGCACCTGAAAACAAACACGAAAGATGTGCATTTCCGACCAGCGATTTGGTTTCGATCATTTCGAAGTGAACGTCACATATTATTGCGTGTTTTTGGTGCTTATTACCTAGGGGAAGGTATTATTACCGACAGAAAACCAGGGATATAAAACTCAACGGCGACCATTTTGAACTATAGTTCAAAATGGCCGCCGCTGCGCCGTGTCGGAAATGCACCCCCTTCGCGTTGATTTTCAGGTGCGAGAGCACCTTATTGTGCGTATTTTGCAAAAAATATTGTTTGCAACTCGGATCTGAGGCGTGGCTTTGTTCTCCGACCAATTTATCAGCCTCGGCTACGCCTAGGCAGATAAATTGGCCCTCGCCCAAAAAGCCACGCCTTAGGTCCTAGTTAAAAAATATACTATTAAATATCACATACCTTCAGATATTATCATTAAGTTCAATGTTGTTATTGAAAATTTTACACGGTGCGAAATCGCACCAAAAAAAACTTTCCGTACTGCTCCTTGGAAAACTAAGGGACAAATGAGTTCTACCTGTTGTGCATCGTGGTCTAGAAAGATTAGGAATTTTTTAAGTGTAGGTGATGATACTAGATACAGTCCCTAGAAAAAATCCTAGCACCTCGAAGTGAAGCCTGGTGCGTATTCGCACCGGTGTACCATTTGAGGGTTAAATATATTATATAAATATTAAATAAAATATATTTTATATATTAAATATTTTATATTAAATGTATTACATATTTTATATTTAATATAATAAATATAACATAATAATTAAAATAATAAATGAATAAAATATTAAAAAGTAATTATTAATTATAAATAACTTATTTTAAGACAGCAGATGTATGAAAAACAGTCACGTATGCCCGAAACGCGGTGAGATCGAGATAAAAGATCCGTAGTCGCCCAATGTTCACGAAAGAAGTGGAGCGCGATGGCAGGGTTCAATTTGGCAACGACAACCTTCCAAAGTCATTCGATCGGAACGCGTTTCGCGTTCGCGGAGCACGGACCACGCGAAG
The DNA here is from genome assembly GCA_030522825.1 of Platygaster orseoliae. Classification (NCBI taxonomy): domain Eukaryota; kingdom Metazoa; phylum Arthropoda; class Insecta; order Hymenoptera; family Platygastridae; genus Platygaster; species Platygaster orseoliae. Next base: position 3,014 of record JAPYZL010211743.1, on the reverse strand, counting down.
CCGCGTGGTCGCGCGTCGTCGATTCTTAACTGCATATGAATCTCAAGCGCGGCATTGACCCACAATTTTATTGTGCATCGCGGAAAAGTCAGTAACCGCGCAAACGGCAGATGCACGCCCGCAAATGCTCATTCAAACGTCCGGCCGTAAAATCGGCCTTGTACGTAATAAATTTTTATGTTTGTACATCTGAAAAAAATGGACTGAATTAAAGTCCAATAACCTTGGTGTTACTATCAGTATTGTGAATTGACGCGTCGGAAAATTTTCTCAATGAATTTGCGAGTAAGTGAAACACTTTTTTATTTAATTGCTGGAAAAATATTTTCGGGCAATAACAACGTTTTTTTTATCGATGTAAACAAGGTAAATGATTGTTAATAGATGAAAGTTACTCCTAAATTAAATAATTTGTGAACAAATTTTTGAAAAAATTTATAAATCACTTAATATGAATATTAAATCAATGAAAATTTTTTTAATATATTTTAAATAAAAATTTAGAATATTTAATGATATTAAATTTTATATATATTAAATACAACAATAAATATAATAAATTTAAAAAAAATTAAAATATTAAAAAAACAATAAAATCCAATAATTTCTCACTCTCAATAAATGACTTTTATTGTCGTTTCAGAATTTGTAACAAGGTTTGTTATAAAACTTTTTTTAAAGATTCTTTAAGGCATTATAACTCATTGCAACATGATTTGCGTGATAGCAAATTCCTAAAAACGGAAATGTAATAAAATCATTTCCAGAGGATAAACTCGACACTGTTTTTTTTATCCACAGATTTTCTCGTAGCTCCGCAGGTTACATTTTTGCGCAAGATACGAATGATGAACTTTTATATCGAATTACTGCGGAATCAGAGCGATCAGGAATCATCTTCCTTCACAAAACATTCAGAATTTCAACACGGAAAACGATGCTTTATGTACGATGGTTCTAGTTTTCTTTTATTCATTTCACAGAGAATGTTTACAATTTTCGAATAACAATCTTTGGAAACGGCCAGGTGTTTTCACCGCGGCAGGTGTTCCGAGAGTAGCTACTGAACTGTGGAAAAGGATGCCTCGTTAATACTGGCGAAAAGAATGTAAATAATTCGCGATGTTGAGATGCGGATTTCGGTCATCTTGCAACATCGAAAAAAACGTTACGGTATAATGAGAAAACGCTTTTTTAGCTTCTGAAAATAAAATTATGTTGCACGTGAGTACACGGAGAAAAATTTTTGGTTACAGCAACCATTGATTTAGTAAAATATGAACCCACTTAACTTTTGGGTAGTGCAACCAAAATTTTAGGCATGATAACCAAATTATTGGTTATCGCAACTTAATGATCAGTCATGAAAATTAAGCATTAGTTGCTGTAAAACTATTGTAAAAAAAAAGATTTTTGTCGGGATCATAGTCTGTCGGGAAAAAGGTTGTCGGGATAATGGTCTGTCGGGATTTTTCAGTCAGGAAAATGGACGGTAATCGATTTTTCTCACATTGCACTTTTTTCTGCATAGTCCACAAGTCCACTGAATTTCAAAATTCAAAAGTGCTTCGACTCCTGGATCGTAATTTTCAATTAATGAAAAGTGTCGATAAGAGCTGGGAATAAGTGCGAAGCGTGAAAGGCTTCTCGCACTCGAAGATTCGCGGGTGTCTGCGCTCCGTTGGCCGTCGCTATGGCCCGTGACTAAAACTCTGGCGTGCGTGTTTTATCACACGCACTCGCGCTCGGATAATTATATCATGAATCTCGAATAGTCGAGGGCACTCGGAAGAGCAGGCCCGGATTCCGCGAGAGCAAAAATGCACCAGGAAAAATTGTTGATTAAAGCGGACGAAGAGGGAAAAGAAGCACAACTTGAGACGAAGAAAAAAAAAAAACAATGTTTTAGCCTGCAACGCTTCGTGCTAACAGTAAATTCTCGTCATGTTCAGCGCCTTGCTCTTTAATTGCCAGTTTTAATTGTCCAAGTCAAGCGTGAAATACTTGAAGTGCATTTCTGTCATCCGAGGAATAATAGGGACTTTACACTCAGCGATTGAAGCACTTTTTGTAACCTTGAATATAGACGTCCACCGCGAATTTTAGAATTTCCCAAATTATATTTTAGCGGTGTATATTCTGTGTAAAAAATTCCGTGAATGTAAAAAATCCGCATTTTCCTCGTAATTTTTTGTCTAATAAAATTTTCGTTTTACACAAATCAATAAATTTTCTTAACGGTTTCTTTGATTGGATCATTGTTACTTCACAGCGGGGTCAAGACACATTATCACCAGATTGTTTCTCGACGGAACGATGTATCAAAATGGAAACGAGAGTTCCCGAAATTTCATGCTCCGTTGGCGCACCTCAAATTTCCGGTGCGCAAACTATACTTAGAACGCTCTCGATGATGAATTTAATTATGTATAGACATGGGTTCCGTGCTTCGATCTAGATCTCTTCGAGAATTTTTACTATGCACATTTTAGATATTGTTTACAGGGTAATCATGTAAAAAATCATTGATTTGTGAAGTTTTTTTTCGAACTTTTGATGACGGGTCTTACTTTGGTAGGATATTATAAGTTTCACTTTGTGAGACTTCATGTTGATGGTGGTTCTACTATGGTAGGACATAGTACGCAGTCACGTAGCAGTCTGCTAACTTACAATGTTAAAATATTGAAAGCTTCTTAAAACGTATCAGAAAGTTTACGTATGAAATACTTCTGGAAAACAAAATAAAAAACAAATTAATTTCATGATTAAAAAATTTATTAAGTAAATTTGTTCACATCGTCATCATATCAGTTACATTCAGGGATGTGAGCTGGTCATATGACCGGTCAATGACGCAGTCACATGACGGTCATGACTATGATTGACCGAAGCAATTGGTCACGGTTCGTGACGGTCACATGACGCTGACACGTCATGTATTGCGTGACAGTCACAAAAAAATCCACAAAAAATAATGAAGCATGTCAAAAATATTGCGTTTAAAAATTTTT
>JAPYZL010211543.1:0-17960 GCA_030522825.1 Platygaster orseoliae | reverse complement strand
GCATTATTAATGTACCCAACTAAGACAACAATTTTACCAAGTTTCATCAAAATCTGAGACCATAAGTTTTTTAGGTGGGAACACTTGATATGGAACGCACGCCCCATAGATTTTTAGAATCAGATACTCTAGGATTTCAAGTTATGAATATTATTAGTAATTCACAGATTTTCATGAAAGCTTCATCAACATATATTTTGGATGTTTAAAAAATTTCTAGTATTTTTCGTACTTTTTCGTATTGATCAAATTTTTTTTTGTTCTTCTGTATATCGCTATTTAGATTTCTGGACTTCAATACTCTCGAATTTAAAGTAAATTATATTTTGAATACATGAAAGGATTTTTCAAAAAACTGCTTAGACATCAATTTAGAGAACTTTCTGATATTTAAATGAATTACTAAATTTATTTCTAAAATTTAATGCTTTTGTATTCAAAATTTTATAAAACTGATTAGAGTATTTTAACGATATCTGGTATTTATACTTCTTCCCATATTCGGTATAATTCATTACTTTTTGAATACATTTTTACTATTTTGCATTTTTTTACATTTATCAAATTTTGTACGATTTTCCAGTTCTTTTGTGGATCACTACTTACATTTCTAGTATTTGATATAACGAAATTTCATTTGATGATGGAAAACACTGTAACGGAACCTTTTGGAACATTTTTTCGGCCATTTTGTACGTACCGAACAATCTTTCATCTACTTTTTGCGTGTAAATTTAAAGTTTTAAATACGCAATAATTAAGCTACGAAAAATTCGCGGAGGTTTCGAAAAATTCAAGTAGAATTCCAGGATTTCCCGGATTTCCCGGAAGCTGGACACCCTGTCTTCTCGAATTCAACCAAAACACACGTACCGATTTTATTCTGCGCGAGGTTCAAGCACCTCAAGCTCTGCAGATGGAAAATATTGGGCGGCACCGAGGTTAAGGAGTTGAAGGATATATCGATCCTCGTGATCGCGTACAGTATCAGATCGTTATTTTTGGCACTTAGCTTTTTGTTGACGTGCAAAACAGCGTCGACCAACCACTGCGACCGGATTTGCGACAAGCGACATTGTTGGTCGTGCCAGTTTATCATCACAGCCGTGTTGGGAAAAATCGAGGAATACGTCACGTTCCCAAACGTCGAGAGAGCCGAAAAATGCGAGGATTGGGCACTGTTGGTCATTGATTTTTTATTTATTTTGTACTCGGAGTCAGCGTAAGCTTTTATCGATAACAATTTCGCCGTCAAAACTTCGTCGCGATTTTGGACGGCGATTTTTAGGGCCTTGCAATCACTGTCGATTGCTCCGTATTTCAGCAGCAAATTGGCGATTTTCACCTCGTGCTTTTCGCATGCCATTTTCAGAATCGAGGTTGTCTCGGAAATCTCGTTGTCTTCGGCGGCTTTTCGTATGGGGAGATTTGGGTTCGCGCCAGCTTGCAAGAGGGAGGAAATTATTTCCGTGTTGCCAGCGATTACCGCCGCGTGAAGAGCTGTTTCGCACATGCGATTGCAGTAGAGGTCCAAATTTAAGGGACTTATCAAGTTCTCGTCCTTTTTTTCGCTCGACTTGATTCTGTGGGTCGAATTTTTGGCGGTAATAGGAAAATTCGGATTTAGAAGTTAATGATTAGGGGAATTTTAATTCAGAAACATAATAAAATTGGGCATAAAAAAAGTTAAGTCTAACGAAGAGTGAAACTCACCCAAAGTTTAGGCTCGACATCAATCTCTGAATCCCACTGGATATTCGTTTTTTCGAAACTGGCAAAGGAGTCGAATTCCCAGTCTCATCTTCGCTTGCCTTTTTTGCCTTTACTTTATAATTCAGCAGCAATTCCACGATTTTCGTGTTGCTAAGTTTACTAGATATATACAAGATATTTTGCCCAGCTCTGTCCTGAGCGTTGAGATCAAATGGCATTTCGAATTCGAACTCTTCCGTGGAACTTTTAAACTTTTGATATAGATGGGTTGGATATTCGAACTTTAGGAGCAATTCGATTACAGATTGATGAGCGTTTGTTGCCGCTGCGTGAATGGGCAATCGACGTTCCACTGTCAACGATTGCACCTATATAAGAAAAAAAGGGGAATTTGATTTTAGAAGTTAGGGTAATTTAGAAAATTACCCTAACTTATAATAATTATTTAATAGATAATTTAGAAAAATAATAAATAAATAATAAAAAATAAAAAAAAATAGATAATAGGTAATTAGATAATTTAGAAAAAAGAATAAAGGAAGATGCAGAGAATTTTTGGATAATGAAAATAAGTGTAACTTTTCAAATGAACATGGAATAGAAGAAGGATTTTAGATGATTTTAAAAACAGTTTAATGAAAATTCCAGAGGCATTACTTTGTTTTTTTTTCAGCTAAAATTTTAAGGTTCTTGAATTTTTAAATCTACTTTTTGACATTTTGTTCATGAAATTTGAATGTCAGCCAAAGTTTTGGAGAAATTCTAAATTTGGATTCTCTATTCTTTACTTGCAAAACTTACAAGTTTACACAAACTTTACAAATTCCATGATAAAAGGATTATTTAAAAACTGTTAAAATTCGAAGTTTCAAGATGAAATAACAATAAAAAATTTGTATAAAAATCCCAATGCCAAAACTTTGTCATTTTTCAATCACAAATTCAAGTTTCTTAGATTCTCGAACTTAATTATACAAATTATGTTCTTGAAATTCAAGTGCCATAGCAAAACTATTCGAAAAATTCACAATTTCGATTTTGAATTTTATAATCAGAACCTGAAAATTTTTATAGACTTAAAAATGAAAAAAAATCGCTTCAAATATGTTGGAATTCTAAGAATAAAATCTAATAATGTAAATTTTTTAAATAAAATTTCAGTGTTGAATTAAAAAATTTTTCAGTTCAAATTTCAAGGTTCTTATACCCTTGGATCTGATTTTTCGAATTTTGTTCTTGAAATTCAAGTGTTAGTCAAAGTTTTAGAGAAATTCTGAATTTCGATTCTCTATTCTTTACTTGCAAAACTTGTAAGTTTACACAAACTTTACAAATTCCATGATAAAAGAATCGTTTTAAAACTGTTGAAATTTGAAATTAAGAATTAAAATAGCAATGAAAAAATGTGTATACAAATTCCAATGCCAAAATTTTATTATTTTTTAATCAAAAATTCAAGTGTCCTACATTCTGGAATCTAATTATACGAATTTCGTTCTTGAAATTCAAGTGCCATAGTAAAATTTTTTGAAAAATTAACAATTTTGACTTTCAATTTTATAATTAGAACCTGCAAATTTTTATAGACTTGGAAATTTTAAAAAATCGCTTTAAACATGTTGAAATTCTAAAAAAAAATCTAATTATGTAAATATTATAAAAATTTCAGTGTTGAATTTTAAAATTTTTCAGTCCAAATTTCAAGGTTCTTATCCTTGTATCTGATTTTTCAAATTTTGTTCTTGAAATTCAAGTATTAGTCAAAGTTTTAGAGAAGTTTTGAATTTCGATTTTCTATTCTTTACTTGCGAAACTTGCAAGTTTACACAAACTTTACGAATTCCATGATAAAAGGATCGTTTCAAAACTGTTCAAATTTTAAGTCTCAAAAAGAAATAGCAATGAATAAATTTGTATAAAAATTCCAATGCCAAAATTTTCTCATTTTTCGGTCAAAAATTCAAATTTTTTAAATTCTCGAACCTAATTAAACGACTTTTGTTCTTAAAATTCACTTGTCATAGTACAATTTTTCGAAAAATTCACAATTTCGATTTTCAATTTCATAATTAGAACCTACAAGTTTTTATAAACTTGAAAAATTAAAGTAAAAATCGCTCTAAACATGTTGTACTTCTTAGAATAAAATCTAATTATGTAAGCATAAGAAAAATTAACTTTAGTGTTGAATTTCAAAATTTTTCCGTCCAAATTTGTAAGGTTCTGATATCCTTGGATCTGATTTTTCAAATTTCGTTCTCGAAATTCAAGTGTTAGGCAATGTTTTGGATAAATTCTGAATTTCGATTCTCTATTCTTTACTTGCAAAGCTTGTAAGTTTACACAAACTTTACGAATTCCACGATAGAAGAATCGTTTCAAAACTTTTAAAATTTTTAGCCTCAAAGTAAAATAGGAATGAAAAAATTTGTATAAAAATTTCAATGCCAAAACTTTATAATTTTTCAGTCAAAAATTCAAGTTTCTTAGATTCTCGAACTCAATGGTACGAATTTTTTTCTTGAAATGCAAATTTCATAGCAAAATTTTTCGAAAAATTAACAATTTTTATTTTTAACTTTATAATAAGAACCTGCAAATTTTTATACAGTTAAAATTGCTGTAAGCATCTTAGAATTCTAAGAAAAAAATTAAACAATATAAGTATTTTAAATAAAATTTTAGTGATTGAATTAAAAAATTTTTTCAATCCGAATATCAAGGTTCTTATATCCTTAGATCTGATTTTTCAATTTTATTTCTGGAGTTCAAGTGTTAAAGTAAAAGTTGAGAGAAAATTCCTAATTTCGGTTCTTTACTCTTCATTTTCAGAACTTGTAAGTTTTAATAGATTAGGAAAATTCCATTACAAAAGAATTGATTCAAACCTGTTACTAATTCTAAGGATAAAATACAAAAATATGATTCATCAACCTCTAGTGATTTTGATTTTTACAAAAACCTAATACAAATTTCTTATAAAATTTTTTATAGAATCTAACATATAAAATTTTAATAAAAAAACTTTTTTTACAAAAACCGGAAATAGTATTTATAACCAAGTTTAACACAAAAGTTTCAGATAACATAAAGATTTAACAAATTAGAATGATACATTTAGTGTTTCCTTAAATATTTTTGAAATGAAATAAAAATGAATAAATGAATAATAAATGAAATAAAAAGAAATAAATGAATAATACAAGAATAAATAAATGAAATAAAAAGAAATAAATGAATAAATAAATGAAATAAAATGAATTTACGAAATGTTTTTGAAATGTTCTTGAAATTGTATATTTCCTCATCATCGTAGTTTTAAAAACATATCTGCAAATACAAGGAGCAAGAAATTTTTCAGTACCACACCGCATATTTATAAATATATTTAAAAACATATTTTTCAGCATGTGAAATCAATACCTGTTTGGGAAAGTTCTTGAGCAGTAATTCCACTATGTCGAGTTTGCCATTGTAACAGGCGATGTACAACGGGCAGTATTTCGTGACAGGGTGAATCCTGCAATCGGCACCGTTGTCCAGCAACAAACGCACGATTTCCTTGTGACCCATTTCACAGGCGATGAAGAGTAAAGTGTTGGCACCGTTTGGAGCCATATTTACGATATATTCTATGTCTTTTGTCAGACCTTGAATTATCGACCTCGCAGTTATTGCATCGCCCTGAATTTTAAAAAAGAAACTTTTTCATCCAGGTTGTCATAAATTTTTAACTTTAACATTTTGTTAAATAATCATTCATTTTATCCACATTCTTTGTTTGAAAAAAAGTTAAATTTCCAGATTTCATTTAAATGTTTGTAATTTTTTAATAATATATTATTAAGTTTTCATCAATTGGAATTCGTTAAACTTGGTTTTGGAATTTCTTTGATTATATTCTAAATTTAATTTACAAATACATGAAATTTTTAAATGACATCGATTATGTCATTTAACTTATTTCTTATCTGGAATGTTGACTGCAAAATGTCAACTTAAAAATATTGAATTATTTTTAAATGGTGTATTCTCATGTTTTCAAATGTCATATCATCTTCAAAGTGCAATTTTTTTGTGTCTTATAGTTTATGAATTTGAAATACGAATTGGACTCATACATTGATCGAATAAATGGTCAAAATTTTGTCGAAATTACTTGCAAACAAGCAGCTCTCAAATGCGTGTGCATGGTCAACCTCACGTGTTCATATTTCTCAACAGCAGCTCTCAACAAATCCATTGACATAACATGCTCATTTTTTTCCGCGACGTCGAGAGGCGTAAGTCCATCATCGTCGCGTAAAGTTAGATCGACGTTGTACTCTAGAAGCTTTTCGACATTGCCTGTGATGGCCAAAATATATTTTATCTTATAATAAAGTATTCACTGTTCATTATTAAACATAAATAACATAGTATATTTCTTCACTAGTGTAGAAAATTTTTTTTCAACGAATCTGAGAGTTTCAATCGTTGCAATCAGATGAGTTGAAAAAATTGTTCCACACTAGTCAAGTACTATATTTTATTCAACAATGTGTGGAAATGCCAGTTTAACATCGCCCGAGCGTGTGGAAAAGTGGCCTTTTCCACACGGCGTTGAATAAAATAGATTTCCAATCATTTATTCATAAAAAATTGTCTTGTCTGATTCAGAATTTCAAAGATTTGCAAATTGGAGATTATAACATCCAAAAACCTCGTATTAAAAATTTTCAACATTTTTGAATGAGTAAAACCAAAGGTAGGAGATTGGTTTAAAATGTTTGTTTGCCTCAGATTTGTGACAAAATGATTATGAACAATTTTGTAGACTGTTACAATTTTAAGAAGATTTTAAAGAAAAACATGGAACAAGTCAGTTCTTTACCAAAAATAATTTTCCTATCAAATTTAGAATTTCCAAGACTGACAAAGTGTGTATTCTGGAATTTGAATATCTCGTGTTATAAAGTTTCAACAATTTTGAATAAAAAAAATGTTATGTTGGTCTTATCTTTGTAAGTAATGTAATAAAAAATTTTTTCGATGTTCAAATTTTAAAATGATTTAAATGAAAAATGTGAAACAATTCAATATTGTAAAGTGTAAATTCTCATATCTAAGTACAATATTGAAAACTTTCAAAATTTTTTAATTAAAAATATTGTATACTGTTTGAATTATAATATTTCAATATGAAAACGTTGATTCAGTAAATTCTTCAAAAAAAATATTGTACTGCAATATTTGTTCAATAATATGTAAAATTTTTCAAAACTTTTGTATGAAAATCTGTTGGGAGGGAGGGGGTTGAAATTTTTCATGTTTGCCTCAGATTTGTGACATAATTAATGAACGATTTTATAGACTGTTGCAATTTTGAGAAGATTTCAACGAAAAACATGGAACAAGTAAGTTCTTTGTCAAAAATAATTTTCTTATCAAATTTATAAATTTCCAAGAGTGACAAAGTGTGTATTTTGTGGAATCGAAATATCTCGTGTTATAGATTTTCAACAATTTTGAATAAAAAAAATGTTATGTTGGTCTTAGCTCTGTGAGTAATTTAATAAAAAAGTTTTTCGATGTTCAAATTTTAAAATGGTTTAAATGAAAAATGTGGAACAAATCAATATTGCAAAGTGTAAATTCTCATATCTAAGTAAAATATTGAAAACTTTCAACATTTTTTAATTAAAAATATTGTATACTGTTTGAATTATAATATTTCGATATAAAAACGTTGATTCAGTAACTTCTTCAAAATAAATAGTTTACTGCAATATTTGTCTTATAAAATGTAAAATTTTTCAAGACCAGTAAAGTGCCAATTCCGGAATCTGAAAATCTCGTGTTAAAAACTTTTCAAAATTTTTGTATGAAAATCTGTTGGGAGGGAGGGGGTTAAAATTTTCCATGTTTGCCTCAGATTTGTGACAAAATTAATATGAACAATTTTGTAGACTGTTACAATTTTAAGAAGATTTTAATGAAAAACATGTGACAAGTCAGTTCTTTACCAAAAATAATTTTCCTATCAAATTTAGAATTTCCAAGACTTGCAAAGTGTGTATTCTGGAATCTAAATATCTCGTGTTATAAATTTTCAACAATTTTGAATTTAAAAAAATGTTATGTTGGTCTTAGCTCTGTGACAAATTTAATGAAAAAGTATTTCGATGTTCGAATTTCAAGATTTCAATGAAATATGTGGAACAAATCAATAATTCCTAACCTATTAAAGTTAATAATAAATTACTTTAGGTCAAATAAATATTTAACCGAATATTTAATAAATACTTATTATTAAATTACAATGATTGTCTTACCAGTTGCGGAATTTTCAAGACTTGCAAAGTGTAAATTGTATTAACTAGGTATACTATTTAAAATTTTCAACATTTTTGAATGAAAAACTTTATAAACTGTTTGAATTAGAAAATTTCAATAAAAAATTTGGATTTAGTAAATTCTTCAAAGAAAATAGAGTATGCAATATTTGTCCTATAGAATGTAAAACTTTTTAAGACTAGTAAAGAGCGAATTCTGGAATCTGAAAATTTCGTGTTAAAGACTTTTTATGAAAATCTGCTGGAAGGGAGAGGGTTGAAAATTTTCACGTTTTGCCTCAGTTTTGTAAAGAAGTTAGTAAAATATTTTTAAACCGTTAGAATTTGAAGAAAACTGCAATTAAAAACATGGAACAACTCGGTTTTTTATCGAAAATAATTTTCTTATCAAATTTCGAATTTCCAAGACTTGCAAAGTGTGTATTCTGCTAAGTATATCATTGAAAATTTTCAACATTTTTAAATGAAAAATTTTATGGATTGTTCAAAATAAAAGATTTCAATAAAAAACCTCTAGTAACTTGAAATCTTATATAAACCTTATAAAAATCTGAATTCCTTATAAAATTTTCCATTCTTTCTAAGGCAACCTTATAAAATCCTTATAAGGAAAAAATTTTACAAAATTTCGTAATCCTTATAAATTTTAAAATTCCTTATAAAATTTTTATTAACTTATAAGGATTTTATAAGGCTTCAAGTTACTAGGGACGTGGATTCAGTAAATTCTTCAAAGAAAATAGTATACAAACTGCAATATTTGTCCTATAGAATGTAACATTTTTCAAAACTATTAAAGTGCAAATTACAGAATCTGAAACTCTCGCGTTAAAAACTGTTAAAAACCTTTCTATGAAAATCTGTTGGGAGAGAGAGAGAGAGAGTTGAGAATTTACATGTTTTGCCTCAGTTTTGAGAAAAAGTCAGTAAAACATTTTGTAATCCATTGAAATTTCAACAAGTCTGCAATGAAAAACACGGCATAGGTAAATAGTTCATGTAACATGATTTACCACAATGACCATGCTCAGCGCAAATGTGGAGAGGAGTACGATGATGACCACGTGGACCGCAAGGCACATTGGGGTCTGCCCTGGCAGCCAAAAGCACCCCGAGGCAACGCGAGTTCTCCGTGATGGCTGCCGCGTGTAGAACGGTCCTGCCCCAGGAGTCTTGACTGTTGATGTACTGGAAGTGGTCTCCTCGAAGAAGGTCTTCCATGAGCTCTGCGTTATCCCAGAGCGCTGCCTGGTGCAGTAGCCGCCCTGGGAAATCTTCCTCCAACGCGGAGTAATTTTCCATTTGTGACATTTGATGAAATTCCTTCTTCAGAGCATTTTGGATGGATGCATTTTGGTGGCCTTAGAGAAAATAATGGCTTATAGAAAAATGAGGGTTATGATTTTTGTGGGAGTAAAATTAATTTTTCACGAGTACTTTTAAAGAGGAAATCACGGAATGTATATATTAATACTTGAGCTTTGAATGATGAATCTATGTATAGATTCTTCATATAGGTATGGCTGTAACTCTCAGAATGTTATGTAAGATTTGGATCAGTTTTTCTTTCAGTGTAAAAAGGACCTATAGAGTGTGCTAAAGTTTTCGTGCCAAAATGAAATCCGATATTCTTTTTTGAATTTCGAGTCGAAAAGTCCTTTGCCACTTTTTACAAAACTCAAAATCAAAAAAGATTTTCGAGTTTGAAATCTGATTGATTGAAAGCCTCAAGTCAGATATCTTTTTTGATTTTGAATTTTGCGAAAAGTGGCATAGTACTTTTCAACTCGAAAAAATATGAAAAAAAGTTAAGTAAATTTTTGATACGTGGTTTTTTTGTTTGAATTTCAAACTTGGATAAATTTTTTGATTTTGAGTTTTGTAAAAAGAGGCTTTTCGAAGGCTAAAGGACTTTTCGACTCGAAATTCAAAAAGGAATATTAGACTTCTTTTTGGAAAGAGGATTTTTGTACACTTTTTGTAATTCTTATAAGAAATGTACTTCTCTATAAGGCGACCTTATAAAATTTTTGAAAGGATTGAATTTTAAGTTTATAAGGATGCAGGCAAGTTTATAAGGCACCTTAAAAGGAAATACATTCCTTATAAGAATTATATAAGGTTTATATACAGGGTGTGTCACAGTGTGCGGAAATCCTTGGAACTGTGGATTCCTTATGAAATTCAAAGACGATTTTTCCTTTGCCTTTGCCATTTTTCACAAAACTCAAAATTAAGAAAGTTATTCAAGTTTGAAATTTAAACAATAAATGCGCTTTTTCGACAAGTGGGGATAAAAACCACGGATCAAACTTTACCTAAGTTTTCTTCATATTTTTATGAATCAAAAAGTCCTGTTCCACTTTTCAAAAAAACCGAAACTAAAAAGATATTCGAGTTTGAAATCTAAGAAACCTGATTGGTTGAAACTTTTAACTCAAATATTTTTTTTTTGGTTTTTTTTTAAAAGTGGCAAAGGACTTTTTGACTCAGAAAAATATGAAGAAAATTTGGATAAAGTTTGGTCCGTGGTTTTTATTCCTACTTGTCGAAAAAGCGCATTTATTGTTCAAATTTCTAAGTCGAATAACTGTTTTGATTTCGAGTTTTGTGAAAAATGACAAAGGAAAAATTGTCTTAGAATTTTATGAGGAATCCATGATTTTAAGGATTTCCGCACACTGTGACACATACCCTGTATATATTACTTCGCTTTATATTACCCAAATATTAACTTCGAATATTTTTGATATTTAAAAAAATATTTTTTTTGTCCTGGTGACTGTATTGAATCAACAACATTTTCGAATGATTATTTTGATGTAAAATTAAGTAATCTAAAAAATTAACGAAAATATAGAAGACTTGATGTATATTTTGTATAGTTATATTACGTTATTATATTATTATTATATTTCATTATTGAAGAAATTTATTAATATATAACAAACTAAAACACCTAAATATTTTTTCCAAAATATTTTTAATATTTGAAAATTTTTTACTGCCCTAACAATAAATTAATTATAATATTTTTAAGTTTTTATTTTCAATGAAACATTTAATTAGTAGTCAAAAATATGAACAGACGTGTAGAAGAGTAAGCAAATATGAATTTATTATATGACAAAACTCAAATGTTTATTTCAATATTTTCATTATTTAAAAATATGTTCTCTTGTCCTGCAACAATTATTGAATACGAAAATTTCTAGATGTTTAAGTTGTAATTAAAATTCAGTGGAAAGTTTAAAATAAATATTACCCTACTATGGGTCGGTTGAAACCTCGTGAAACCGTTTCATGAGGTTTCACAGAGTTTATTTAATTTTTTATTGAAATTTTTTAATTTAAATTTATATTCATTTAAATAAATTTAATTAAAATTTTAATTAAAATGATCAAACTGATTCAATATTTCTTATATTCAACAATTTTTGTTGTCCTAATTACCATATTAAGTTTAATATCTTTTTTGACTGATTATTTTGATATAAAATTAAGTAATGAAAAACAATAATGAAAATGTAGAAGACTTTCTTCATATTTAGCAGTTATGTTAGAAATCATAATACTTAGGTATTGCTTTCGAAATACTTTTTGAAATTAAAAAAAAGTTCTGCTGTCAATAATAATACAGGGTGTCCCAAATTCTCGTATACAAAAAAAAATGGCAAATTTCTTTCAAAAATTTCAGACAATTTTTCCTTTGTCATTTTCTAAAAAACTAAAAATCAAAAAAGATATTTGAGTTTGAAATTTAACCAAAAAATGCTCTTTTACGAGGAGTGGGGATAAAAACCACTGACCAAAATTTACGAAAATTTTCTCCTTACTTTTTCGAGTCGAAAAGTTCTTTGCCACTTTTTAGGGGTCGTCCATAAATTACGTAACGCTCTGAAGGGGGGGGGGGGGCAGACCAAACGTGATATCCTGTGTTGACGCTTATGGAGAATTGCGTGACAGAGGGGGGTGGAGGAGGGGTGTCAAAAAATATCAAAAATTGCATTACGTAATTGATGGACGACCCCTTACAAAAATCAAAATAAAAAAAACCACACACCAAGAAGAAAAAAAAAAGATATTAGTTTTAAATTTAGCGAATCTGATTGGTTAAAACTTTCAACGTGAATATCTTTTTTGGTCCTGAGTTTCGTAAAAAGTGGCAAATTACTTTTCGACTCAGAAAAATGATGAGAAAATTTTCGTGAATTTCGGTCAGTGACTTTTATCCTCATGGGTCGAAAAAGTGAATTTATTGTTTAAGTTTCAAACTTGAATAACTTTTTTGATTTTGAGTTTTATGAAAAATGACAAGGGTAAAAAATTCTTAAATTTCGCAAGTAATCTGCGTTTTTTTTGTATATGAGAATTTGGGACACCCTGTATAATGAATAATAATCATTTCATAAAATGAATGTCAACAATAATAAAATAATCAGATTTTTTATGTTCAATATTTCTATAGGAAATTTAGTAAAAAGTCAAAAATAATAATGGTATTGTAAAAGACCTTGATATGTAATTGTCTGTATTATGAAGCTTTAACATTTATTACTTATTATTTACAAATTTATTAATATTCATTTATTAAGCTCGAGCTTGCTACTTTTTATTACTATAGAATATTATTTTTTACACATATGTAAAAATTAAATACTGCAACTAACACGGCTGTTACAAAAATAAAATTGCATACTTTCATTGAATAAAGCAAAAAGCGAACAAAACGAATGTGATTAATTATATTAGAGAACAAGAATTTAGAGAAACCCTAATAAACTTCCTGAAATGCAATGAAACCTCATGAAACTGAAAAGAATTAATAAAAATTATTAAACATACAAAACTATGAATTTAATTTTGCCATCACATTGATATCAATTGTATTTTAAATTTCCTGGGAATCATGAAATTTCAGACTTAAAAAAAAACAGTATTTTAGCTCACAAATGAAAAATCTCCAACTCACCCAAAATCGGGAAACAAGACGAAAATCGTCCATCGCCATTCTAATAACGTTTATACTGTCTAACATCCAATTTTCCTGATTCACATGAACTTTCCATCATTTTCCATCAACGAACCAAATGATTCTTAATCAATCATTCCTTGATTGTAAAGCAAAACCAGCAAAAACGGTTTACGTGGGAGTTTTTTATCTTCTGGCAGCCTGCCAAGTTTTTCAGCGATCGATCCATGTTGGAAAAATTTTGTATTCACGCATGGAACTCGGATAAAAATTCATCCCGAGTTATGAATTGATGCACGAGTCCTTTACAAACGTTTGTAAATCGTTGGAAAATAAACAATGTTTGGTTAGGTCAGGTTGGAGTTCTACGCATGCAAGCAAAACATAATCGACCTCTCTAAGATATCCCCTCTCAACCGTAGAACGGATCGAATGACTCGCATGTGCACACCTGTGTAGTGTACTCTTACAGCTGTAATACTCTTATGGATTATGCAAATCTCGATGACCGCGTTTAAGATGAAAAAGCTTATGTTCTAGTAATAGAAAATAACATGCAGATTCAGATATTCATCAAATAAGAAGTATATTATTCATTTTTTTCCATGATATGGGTGTTGCAACCACATAAATAGTAATGTTTTCGTCAATTTAACTCTTGAAAATGAAAAAGCTTATGTTCTACTAATATAAAATAACATGCAGATTCAGATATTCATCAAATAAGAAGTATATTATTCATTTTTTTCCATGATATGGGTGTTGCAACCATATAAATAGTAACATTTTTGTCAATTAAACTCTTGAAAATGAAAAAGCCTATGTTCTACTAATATAAAATAGCATGCAGATTCAGATATTCATCAAATAAGAAGTATATTATTCATTTTTTCCCATGATATGGGTGTTGCAATCATATAAATAGTAACATTTTTGTCAATTAAACTCTTGAAAATGAAAAAGCTTATGTTCTACTAATATAAAATAACATGCAGATTCAGATATTCATCAAATAAGAAGAATATTATTCATTTTTTTCCATGATTTGGGTGTTGCAACCACATAAATAGTAACGTTTTTGTCAATTTAACTCTTGAAAATGAAAAAGCTTATGTTCTACTAATATAAAATAACATGCAGATCCAGATATTCATCAAATAAGAAAAATATTATTCTTTTTTCCCATGATATGGGTGTTGCAACCATATAAATTGTCAATTTAACTCACACAAATCCTGGCAAATGTCCGAAAATTCTTTTTGTAGTAGCTTCTTGTATCTAAAGTTACTCTTATCGTTTTTGGAAAATTGAAAACTTTGCTGATAACTGAGCATTGCATTTTTACGAGCTGTTATCTCCAGCTATATTTTTTCAAAGACGAACATTTTTTATTTTTCAATAAGTAATTTAAATTTTTTACTGACTTTTAAGACCTTTGTACTGATGAAATTTGAAATTATTTGCGTCTCTCTCTCTCCGCTGCGGTTCCCATTCTATGCATCTCTCTCGCACTCACTAGCAAAACAACGGCGCTCCCACTGCCTCGAGACATAGAAAAATAAAATCTTCAATTTAAGAATATGAAAGGAACGTTGTTTGGACATGGAGAAATTAAGGGGAAAAAATGCAGGTTTTATTCAAAAAACTCACCATGGATCATCTGATCTTCATTTATTACAAAAACTGTTAAAAAACGCGAGACGATTAAAATGTATACTAATCTTGACAACCTTCATTAATAAGCACTCTGGCCAAATTTCGGATGATGGCTAATCGAAAACTCTCAACTTTATCTTTGAATTCAACATCGTATCCAAATTCTTCGGCGCAACTAAGCAATCGATGGCAATCGCTCGATGTGAAGTAGGGCTCAACTGCTTCCAAAAGAGGGATAGCGTCGTTGAGAAGAATCGACCAAAAGCTGAAAAATTCGATCGACACGAGTTTATTCAATATTCCACGAAATTATATTCATAACAAAATTCAGTTTCGTTTTCTCTACTTACTATCTTGGAGTGATGTTGGATTCGATCAAAGATATCAGCAAACTTGCTGCCTCTTTGAATTCGCCCATTCCGAAGATTTGATGGAATTCGCAGTATTTTCCTGAAAAATAGAAACAATTGTTTTCAGTACAATAAAAATCTTTGTATGTTTCTGGAGTGATTTTGTTACAAAATGTCAAAGAACGAACCCAAAAAAGTTAATCTGTCGCTGGTTAGCATGAAACTGCCCATGTTTTCCAACAAATCTTTGCAAAGGATTTCCCCGTGTTCAGCGTAGTGTTTGAGGAATTTGTTGGCCATGTAAGTCGCAAAGGATCCATCTTGTGCTTTCAAAGACCACGTTAATGCATTTCCAGGACGACCTTGTCTTATGCTTTTCATTCCTTGGATTTTACAAATACTCGCAACTAAATTGAAATAGTATAAAATTAATTAATTAACAACAATGATTTCGATAATTCAAAAATGAGATTGAATAACTGTACTAACCAACAGAGTGCAGATTGCACTCACGAGCGATATCAATGATTTTATCGACTTTCGCTTCAGAGCGCAACGGAATCGTTAGCAACAGAGTTTCCAATCTTGTCAAACCCTCATTGGGACAACTTTTCAGGTAACTGCTGCCACATTGCCAGAGAGAATGATGACCCATCAAAGTGCTGCCGTAATCCAGTAACAAAGATTCGTGGAGTTGACTGGCAACACTAAAAATTCAAAGTGATATTAAGATTAACCAGTGATTTTGATGAAAAAACATTTTCTTATGAAATAACCTTACAAAAACCAATGACACAAAATTTCAAATTTTTTATAAGAAAATATTTGAACCTTGTATATTTTTTATAAACTGTGGAATTTTTATAAGAAATGTTACAATTTTATAAAACATAATACATTTTTGTAAGAAACATAATTTTTATATGAAATAGCTTGTTAGAAGAAATTGATTTTCATTCGAAATACTCGTACGCCACGTGTAACGCGCATGTGCAAGTCAGTTAGTACGTTAGTGTTCGCTAGGTGGCTACACCAAGTTTTGTTCTCAAATACGAATATTATAAAAAAACGAAAATTGTGAAAAACTTTTAAATATGAGTGGTGATCATATAATAATGAATATTAACATTGAAAACGAAGAAAATGTAGAGAGTAACTTAAATTTAAAAATACAAATAACCTGAAAATTGAAAAATGTTTGAATGAAAAAATTTATTTTAAAACAAAATTTGTATAAGAATTTCTATGGAAAAATAAAATTTAACAAAAAAAACCTTTGCAATAAGGTTTTCATAAGATGACTATAAAAAAAGTTTTTCGTTTCAAAATTTTATATGGTCGACTTTATAAAAATTTTTATAAGAAATTTGTGTAAAGCTTTGTAAAAATTAAAATCACGAGGGTTGATGGCTCATATTTTTGTTGTTTCAACATCAAGTTCTGAAAATGAAGAGTAGAGAATTGAAATTAGGAAATTTTCCACAATTTTTTATTTGATACTTGAATTCTAGAAATAAAATTGAAAAATCAGATCTACGGATGTAAGAACCTTGATATTTGGACTGAAAAATTTTTAAATTGAATTACTGAAATTTTATTTAAAAAGTTTATACTGTTTAATTAAATTCTAAGAATTCTAACATTTATTTAAAGCTATTTTTTCATTTTTAAGTGTATAAAAATTTGCAGGTTATAATTATAAAATTAAAAATCTAAATGGTGAATTTTTCGAAAAATTTTACTATGTATAACACTTGAATTTCAAGAACAAAATTCGTACAATTAAGTTCGAGAATCTAAGAAACTTGAATTTTTTACTGAAAAATTATTAAGTTTTGGCAATGGAATTTTTATACAATTTTGTCATTGCTATTTTACTTTGAGACTTAAAATTTTAACAGTTTTGAAACGATCCTTTTATCATGGAATTTCTTAAGCTTGTGTGAACTTGCAAGTTTTGCAATAAGTAAAGAATAGAGAATCGAAATTCAGAATTTTTCCAAAACTTTGGCTAGCACTTGAATTTCAAGAACAAAATTTGGAAAATCAGATCCAAGGATATAAGAGCATTGAGATTCGAACTGAAAAATTTTTAAATTCAATACTGAAATTTTATTTAAAAAATTTACATTATTAGATTTTATTCTTAGAATTCCAACATGTTTGAAGCGATTTTTTAATTTTTTAATTTAAAGCGTATAGAAATTGTCAAGTTCTAATTATAGAACTGAAAATCGAAATTATGAACTTTTCAAAAAATTTTACTTTGGCACTTGAATTTCAAGAACAAAAGTCGTACATTTTAGTTCGAGAATCTAAGAAACTTCAACTTTTGACTGAAAAATAATAAAATTTTGACACTGGAATTTTTATACCCATTTTTTCATTGCTTTTTTTGGAACTTAAAATTTAAACAGTTTTGAAATGATTCTTTTATCATGGAATTTGTAAATCTGGTGTAAACTTGCAAGTTTTGCAAGTAAAAAAAAGAGAATGGAAATTCAGAATTTTTCCAAAACTTTGGCTGACACTGGAATTTCAAGAACAAAATTTCAAGAAATTAATTTAAAGATTCAAGAACCTTGAAATTGTAACTGAAAAAAATACAAATTAATGGCTTTGGGATTTTCATCAAACTGTTTGTATTGTAGGATCTTATTTTTAGGGTGAAAACTCTAATTAAGGCCAGGTTCCTATGAAAAACGTGTGTATTTTTTTTTAAATTCCATTTATTGTTAAAAAAATATTTAAAAATAAAACTTTTTACAGATAAAAGTACATATATTAAAGGACTCAAAAAAATTTTTTTTTAATTTTTTTTCATAATGGCGGCTTTGAAAACAGCTCGTCAACTTTTTTGGTGGTTTACACGATTTCTCGGAAACGAATCATCTGAAAGCAAAAAGTAAAACAGTTTCATATTTTGTATCAAAT
>JAPYZL010211528.1:0-18672 GCA_030522825.1 Platygaster orseoliae | reverse complement strand
TTCGGGCCGATATCGGACTTCCGAACTTCGGCACCGAGACACTGCCGAAATCGGGCCGATATCGACCACAATTCGGCCGATTTTTATTTTTACTCGGGTAATGACGATGTCGTCATGGTTGGTAGGGCTTTTGCACTTTTTAAAAAATCGAAATTAAAAAAGTTATTCAAGTTTGAAATTTAAACAATAATTCTGCTTTTTCGACAAGTAGGGATGCAAACCACG
This sequence comes from Platygaster orseoliae, assembly GCA_030522825.1. NCBI lineage: Eukaryota > Metazoa > Arthropoda > Insecta > Hymenoptera > Platygastridae > Platygaster > Platygaster orseoliae. The sequence goes on along the minus strand of JAPYZL010211528.1, from coordinate 18,447 downwards.
AACCAATAACTTAAAAGAAATTTTCTTTATACTTTTCTGAGTCGAAAAGTCCTTTGCCACTTTAAAAAACTTGAAACGAAAAAAGATATTACAGTTTGAAATGTGTGAGAAATCTGATTGGTTGGAACTTCTAACTCAAATATATCTTTTTTGATAATATCAAAAATCGATACTTTTATGAAAAATTGATTTTTTATGAGCACTCCGAAACAGATTTTCCGATGTCGATTTACCGATGGGTATAGGAGTTTTTAATGTTTTTTGTTTTAAATAATTTTGAGATAAATTATTTTTGTAAAAATTTACCTCAGCGCCGAAATAGATACCCAAACGCACCTAAAAAACAAAAAATAATTGTTATTTATTATGAATCGAACTTTTTAAACGAAAACTCGTTTTATAACATTTGTTAGGCGCATTACAATGTTAAAACGAGTTTTCGTTTTGAAAGTCCAATTCACAATATAAATAACAATTATTTTTTGTTTTTTATGTGCGTTTGAGTATCTATACAGGGTGATTCAATATTACCTGTAAGCACTTGAAAAATTAAGACTCTCTTTTGTAAAATTTTAAGACAATATTTCCTTTGCCACTTTTTTCAAAATTCGAAAATAAAAAAGTTATTCAACTTTGAAATTTAAACAATAAATGCGCCTTTTCAACAAATGGCGTTAAAAAAATAGGGACCAAACTATACGCAAACTTTCTTCATAATTTTCTGAATCGAAAAGTCCCCTGCCATTTTTCACAAAACTCAAAATTAAAAAAGATATTCGAGTTTGAAATCTAAGAAATCTGATTGGTTGAAACTCTACCTCGAACAGCTTTTTTGATTTTGAGTTTTGCGAAAAGTGGTAAAAGACTTTTCGACTTAGAAAAATATGAAAAAATTAAGCTAGAGTTTGCGGTCCGTGGTTTTCATTTTTCGCTTGTTGAAAAAGCGCATTTATTGTTTGAAGTTCAAACTGGAATAACTTTTTTGATTTTGAGTTTTTTAAAAAGTGGCAAAGGAAATCCAGTTTCTTGTTCCAGATTTTGCGTATTCAAATGGATAGAAATTCTCTATCCATTTGAATCCGTAAAAGTTGGATTAATTTTCATATAGTTTAATCCCAAAAATGTTGATTGATTCCTTACAAACAATTATTATAAAAATTATTTTGATGAGAAAAAAATTTTCGATTGTATAAATAATACATATTGTGTATGTAGAATAGTCTACGTCACTGAAAAATGCGACCCACCTGTTACCGTGAATTTTGACCTAGCCAGGAGTTGAACACCTACAGCCTCTTTAACACTAAACCTACCTACCTAACCATTACTCTACTGTACGCGTATACAAATGAGAAAAAAAAGCTCAATTTCATTTTGCAGGGACGGATTCAGGGGGTGGTCTGGGGGCGGTACAGACCCCCCTCCCGAAAATTTGAGTGTCCTTTAGATTTTAAAAACAAAAAGATCAATTATTTCCGGTGATCAAATTTTTCTTCGCATAACAAATGTAACAAATCTAAAAATATAAAAAAGTTCACCCCAATTTTCGATTTCTGACAAATCTCTAAAATAAAAAAAAGATCATCAACTCCAAAATTCTGAAAACCCCTCCCGAAATAATTTTCTGGATCCATCCCTGTCGTTTTGCATGATTTTTTTTGTTTTGTTACATCCCATAATTACAAGGTTGGAAGAAATTGCATTGTTTTTTCCACCACGACAGTACTACCTTAAATCTCTATAATTTTGAGATGATTTTAAAATGGATTCACTTTTTATGCTTATTTTTTAGATTAAAATAGATTAAAAAGAATCTGGCTTATATTTATAAGATTATTTTTTACTGTTTTTCTTTTTTAATAATTTTCAGATAAATTATTTTTGTAAAAACTTACCTTAGCACCAAAATAGATACTCCAACGCACCTAAAAAACAGAAAATCATTGTTCTTTATCATGAATTGGACTTCTGAAACGAAAACTCGTTTTGCATTTAATATGCGCATTAGTTTATACAAATGTATTACAACGAGTTTTCGTTTTAAAAGTTCAATTCATAATAAATAACAATTTTTTTTTTGTTTTTTTTAGGTATGCATTTGAGTATCTATTTTAGCGCTGAGGTCAGTTTTTACAAGTATAGTTTATCTGTAAATTATTTCAAACGGAAAACAATAAAAACTCCTACCTTATCGGTAAATCAACATCGAAACGAACTTAACTAATTGTGGATAATTAATGCCTAGTCCAAAAATCTATTTTTAAAATAACAATTCTTTTTAATAATAGTTAAAAAAAAGGGAGGCCTGGTAAAAGAAAAAAAATTGGAAATGATATTGAAATATCGATACAATTGAAGACGAAAAAGTCGTAAACTAGAAATGGATTTCTTTCACGACGAAATCGATTTTTGAGATAATACTCAGCCCTACTGTCCTGTACTGTCCCTTGTAGTGATGGGCGATATTTTGAAATGTATCGATATTTCGTATCGATACCACAAAAGTATCGGGCCAAAAGTATCGATACATTCGTATTGATATACCTATAGATATTATAATTAGAATTTGTGGGTAGGGTTACTTCATCCTAAATTTTGGCCCTACATAGGACCGAGGCTGGCCCAACATACCTAGGCTGGCCCAATGTAGGGCCAATGTAGGGCAAAATTTAGAATGAAATATTTTAGGATGAAGTAACCTTACCCGAATTTGTATCATGATGATTAAATTTAAATTGAAATATTTTCACTTGATTTCAAGAATTTCTTATTTATATTTTTCGAATTCTCAATCATTCCACACTATGAAATGAAAAAACATTTTTTTCGAAATCGAAAATCGAAAAGAAAACGCTCTTGTTTTATTTTGATTATAACCTAGCGTATCGATACGGTCTGCGTGTATCGATGCTAATAAATATCGGGTATTAAAGTATCGGTACAAAAAATCGGAGTATCGGTTCAAAAGTATCGATACTCAAAATATCGATACAGTATCGCCCATCACTAGTCCCTTGTCCCCTACGCACCCCTACGTGCCCCTACGTCCCCGACTCCTATACTACAGCGCGCTGTTCCACGTTTGTCCACGTTTTGCCACGTCGTTGACGTCATTCCATACAATTCCATTGAATTCTATATCTGATAAGCTGATTTTATCACATTCCACGTATGTCCACGTAACAACGTAAGTCCACGAATCCACGTCTTTTTTTCTTATCTTTGCTGATATGCCCATCGTTTCACATCATTTCCCATTTAGTCCCAGTCAGTCCCAGTGTCGTGTCACCCATTGTTTACTCAACAGTTTTCAAAAAGTCCAGAAAGTTAACAACGCATTCCCGGATTCACCCTGATTTTTTTAATAATTCTTAAGCTTGGAATCAAAAAATTTAGCAAAATCTCTACAAATACACCGAAATTTGCCGAATTTAGAAAAAAGGAAAGCAGAAAAAACGATTAAAACCTTGTCTACATTTGAAAATGAAAAGGAAGTCCGAAATTCCGTACTTCGACACGTCTGTAAAATCTGAGGGTAACAAAGCAATATAGGTATTTTTGACATTTTACATTTTTGTTCCGTGATGCGACTTTTTGGTTTCGGTTTTTGAAATTTTGGTTTTTACGGTTTTTACTTTGCACGGTGTAAACAGATTTTCAGTGTTAAAAAAAATTTATATTTGTATTTATTCATTTTACTTTAGAAAACAGCAAAATTTACAAAGTTTTATTTCTTAGTGAAAAAATTCCACATGATAAGAAATCTTTATTTATAGTAAAAAATACAAGTTAAGTTTTATTTGCAACTGAAAAAAATTGTGATTATTTTCTGATTATTGTGCTCATGAAAAATAAAAAATTTTTCAGTTTTTCTAAATTTAATATTTTTCTATAAATATTTTTGATCGAATAGTTTATTTTTCTACAATTGTGGATTAATTAATTTCAAAATTTGTTTTATACTGAAAAATGCCGTGTAACATGTATAATACATTTTTTCAAAAATTTTGATGGAGATCTCGCAATTTCATGTTTTCTCTAATTACAGAAAATTGGACTATGAAAAAAATTTTCATAGTCATATTGATTGTTCAGAATTTTTAATAAACAAAATTTCATTATATGAATTTCTAAAATATAAATTTAAAAATAATTATATGTATTTAAAATTTTTATTCCTAATTCTCATTTTCGAATTTAATATGTAAGCAACTTGCTGAAAATATTTTTCATCTCAAAATTAATATTTCCACGATCGTAGATTTATTAATTTTGATTTTTTGAAACTCGAAAACAATTTCAGTCTGATAAGATTGGCACGCATTTATTTATTTTTTCCAGCAAAAAAACCTTTTAAAAATCAATAAATAGCGAGTTTATTAATTATTTTAGTATATTTGAAAAAGAAATATAATGGGTAAAAAAAAATTTTGTGGTCTGCTATGTTAAATTTTGATATAACAGATCATAAGAACTTTTTTTTCTACTTAAAATGTGTTTTTTTGCGTTCAGATTACAAAAAAATTGTTATTCTGAGGATATTTATATAAATTCAGTAAATAAACTGCAAAAACAAACTATTGAAACCTTACTTTTTTTTCTTTGCTAAAAAAATGCAGTGAAAAATGTATTGCCAGATTCTTTTGAGAACTGATTTGGAAAATGACACATTATTTTTCATTATTAATCAGTCAAAAGTAGCTTATTCTAATCTCTGAAATTCGCAGACTCAATTTTTTTATACTCTTGATTAAAAGAATGTTGAATTTCAAGATTATGGAAGAATATTCATATGATAAACTGTAACAAAACAGTTATAAAAAAATCATGTTTATCACGTAAAATTCAATAAAAATAAAATATTTTAATTAATAATGATTTTAGAGATTTTTTTGATCTTCTCAGTTAATAAGGTTTATTAGTGATTTTTTTTCGGATTTATGGACCAAGGTAGAAAATACAGCACAAAATGTAAATAATTCAAAATTTTTATTACAAACACTTTTTTTACTTGGAAATTTGAAAAAAGTTTATAAACCTTTTGAAAACATGTAAATATTTGAATTGAAAAAAAATAAAATTTCAATTTTGATGAATTATTTTGAAAAAAGAGTCGACTTTCAATAAAACTATAATTTTTCATGAAAATGTAGAAAAAATTGAAAATTTTTCATTTAGATGAAATAATTACAAGTTGTAATGTAAAAATTATTTTTTAATGAAAAATTTTATGTTTCATAAGGTTTTTTATTACATATACATGAATTGTTAAAATTATATTACTTTAAATATTTCAAGTAGAATGTATTTTCATGATAAAAAAAAAAAAATTGAAAATTTTTGTTTTGTGTATTGATGGCAGAGTAGCAAGTGCGATACGTGTCTTGCAGCGTTGACAGATTTTTGTCAACTCGATAAAAAAAGCGTGGGAAAAACGCGCACATGAATGAGCGCACCAACATTTTCATTTCGCGAGAGATACAAATTCTTAAAGGGGTCGTCTACCTTCAAGCGACAAATTTGAGGTGTTTTTTTGACAACAGATTACAAAATAAATTACATTTGATATCGACACAAAGTTTTTTTTTATATTATTAGTTCATTCTTGGAATTAAAAAAAAAATTTCTTTTTTCATTATCTTAGCCTTTACGCATCCTTGAATCGAGCTCTGCCATAGTAGACTTTTTGGCATGATTTCTCAGCTTCAGAACCTTGAAACATGAAAACAATAATATTTGTCTATTTTTTACAGCTTTTTTCAGCTAGAAAAATGGTATAAAATAGAACTTTTTTTTTTAACTTTGCTGCCATTTTATTAAATTTTACAATCTCTAAAAAAGCTTGTGTCTAATCGTAGTCAGATTAGCAAAAAGTAAAAAAATAAGATTGTTTTCTGATTCAAAGAGCCTGTTTCTTTCCGATAACCCGGTGAATTTTCGCCAATGGCGTATCTCCCATCACCCAACACATCAATTTTAGGCACTAGACCATTAGCGGCAGGATGGTCTGTGCTAGGCAGTGGACGCACACCTTGCAGTAAACTCGACGTGTATTTATAGTAAATATGCTGATCGCCGCTTCTGGTGTTGACGACATATGTATTGGGTTTGTAATTATTTTCGTTACACCACCGTTGCCAAACAATTAAGCCACATTCTTTAGTTGCATCATTCACGTTTCAAGGTTCAGAAGCTGAGAAATTATGCAAAAAAGTACTATTTCGCGTCGGCAGAGGTCGATTCAAGGATGCGTCAAAGCTAAGATAACGGAAAAAAAAGGAAATTTTTTCTTTGTTTTTAATTCCAATAATGTAGTAATTAAATAAAACAAAATTTGTGTCAATATCATGTATAGTTTTTTCGTAATCCATCGTCAAAAATACACTGGAAAATCAGGCACGAAGGTAGACGACCTCCTGAAGCCACGCGACTGGCGTTACATATGTGCTGCATAAATTACTTCTCTTGGTTCATTGTCATCTAGATTATAGAATTTTTTAAATTCTTCTGTAGTTACACATCGTTGGTCTAGATAGAGCAGTAAGTCGACATAGAGTTGGTCTGCATCTCCATCGAAGCCAGTCTTCAAGTTTCGGAGGTATTCAGACATTTGCATTAGCCTTAATACCTCGTTGTCCTCTCTATCGATGACTTCACAGTTACCGTCACTCAGCAATTTTCCTACAAGCATGGAAATTGATAGAAGACGAAAACAGTTCAAGAACTGCTTTGGCGTCGGAATCACATTACACCAGCAGCGAGCTCTAACTTGTCTAAAAATTTTCCAATGTGGTCCTGGTTGAACAATTAAATTGACATGGTCTCCCAGTAATGTTGTCCATGCAATATTTGCTATATAATCAACATGAAGGCCGTTTCCATGAACAGAAAATTGTTAACTTACAAAAAATATTGAAAAAAAACTCGTTCACAAAAAAACTAGAGAATTTTAATACTAGCTGCCTTTATCCTTCAACACAGGCGGCAGTCTTTTTCGAATTTTTTCACTAATTCGATTCGTTTTATGCCCTTTCAAGATATTCACAACTTTATAATCTGTTCACCATTGTATTAGGCACGTAAAAATATTCAAAATTAAATGCATATCAACCACGATACTAGTATCACGATGCGTAATCTTCGATTAATATTGGAGCATTGTTTGAAACCACTATCAACGCCAACATGAGCAGTCATGACGATTTTATTTAAAACTGATGAAAACGAGTAAAATGAAGCAATATGCATCCAAACTTCTCCCAAGTTTTTATTGAACAAAATACAGCAGCAATTTATTTTGCTCCGCGACCATGACTTCTAATGGTGGGATGGACTAAGAATAGGTTAAGCTACTTTGCAAGACATTAAAATTAAACGAAATATAGTGACTCAAGGAAAAGACAGAATAAGCATTGTTTTGTAAAACATAGAATAGCTTATGCGTTATTTCTGGGTCAATGATGAGTCTAGTTGACTTTTTTCTTCCTGTTTTTAAAATATGTTTATAATGCATTGTTCAAACTTATTGTGACAATATAGTTTGATCAAACCTGGTTATGTTAATATGGTTGAAATTCATGACAAAAAGATGTTTTTTGTCATTCCTTTCATTCTAGAATAAAATAAGACATACTGCGGCATATCTATATGCATTAATTCACTGCTGTTGTATACAGTAAAAGAGCTATAATCCCTTAGTATTCCGACCAATTTTATCTTTGTTTTTCTTCCACTGAATCTCATGGGAGAAAACGAGTAATACTAAAGGATCATATAGCGGTGCTGCAGTATAATTTTTTAGATATTAAATTGTAATTAATTCTTTTACTGCAGTTTCTGGTTCTACCTGGAAATAAATATTCGATTTTCGGCCAGGAAACTATAAAACTTTCGTTAAAGAATGTGTGAACATAATGAAATCTGTGCCTTTGCACATGAAACACGCTCGTTGTTTTTATTCTGCGAGCTGATGGAATTTAATCCTTGATATTAAGCAATTTTATGGGTTTCAATATGTTTATAAGTACTTCATAAGTAGCATGGCGGTAATCCTCTATTTGGTGAGAAAGATACTGACTATTTTTGGATTTACGTTATAATACGTTATTTGTCGAAGATAGTTTCCTTTGTATATTGCTAACGATCGAATTTTTTGGAGAGCACTCCTTCCAACATTCTAAATTGGAAAATACAAGTGTCCAGTGAAGTTGTGATGGTGAATGAACATTATTGAATTTATTAAAGTACCATAATGCAATGTCAAATAGTAGTCTGTGAGCTACTGTCATCATGCTTTTTTGCAGTTTTCTATTAATTTATCAATCAGCATTTGAAACTGAAGAGCATTATGAATCACTGAATTACAAACGTCTACTTGCTGGTTTTTAATGCAACTCGATACGATGCTATCTTGGTTGCTTAATGTTTTTCACCCCCAAAACAGGTGTAGTGAGTCTAACAGTTGACTTTCTTCCATGTCCACAAATTTATGAAATACATCTTTCTTAAGAATGTGCATAAAATGCTCTGTTCACATTGTCTCAGTTTCAATGAGCATTCTGTCAATTTGACATACAAATTTTTACATATTTTATTCTACCCATCACAAAATCATGAGTGCATAATCCTTAACGAATACGTGAAAAGAATGATAATATAATGAAGGTGTGTTGACTGGAAACTATCGTTGTGCTCAATGCAGCTTGTTTTTGATTCCGAAGAATTGACAGTATCTTTTTCCTACATTTTTATCTACAATAAAAAAAATCTGATTAAAATATTTCGTTACGGCAGAAAATTACAGCGTTCAGTGATAATACATAATTTACTCAGCAAATATGACATAAGGACAAGTTTATTTTGTTTAGTGTATCAATATCTTTTCATGTTACTCATTTGGGTTAATAACTAATGTATTATCTGAATAGACTTACCTATGAGTTTTTAGAATGGAAAAATCTTGTTAAATTAAATCAGCTTTTTTGTAATTATAATCTGCAGAATTTGCAACTGGAACCCAGTAGAAATAATAAGGTGAAAACGCTGGATGCATGATTGCTGTACTCGGAAGAAAATTTGAGTTTTCATTCAATTTCATCGAGTCCTCCAAGCAGACCTTGTTCGTTTTCATTTCTAAGGATTGAAGAAAGCTCTACTTACGATTACCTTCACTTAATTCGATGAAGCTTTTTTACATCTCCGCTACATGTACTCAGCAGGAACTCTGCTTGTCTTCAGCAATTATTTTCCGAGTATAGATTAATTTTATCCTATATCGAATGTTAGGTTATGTTGACTAACTTTTACGTGTATCATTCAAGTATTTAATGATAGTTCTGAGAATATGAGGTTGCGTACATCGTGAAATATTAATAGAAATCAAAAGCGGATTTAGAGCTTATAATGATAATAAATGACTACTTTTACATGGTGGACAAATTTGAGTTGAAAGCTATGAAAAAGTTAAATTCATGAAAGGAACATTCCAAAATGGAACACAGAAAATCCAAAAACAGATTTCGAAAAGTCAATTCAAATTATGAATGAAAATTAGAACACAGATTTGGGAAAGTTTAATTCAATTATACATAAATATTATAAATATAATTAAATCGAATCAAAGAATTCGATATAATTATAAGATATTATATCATTGAATTATAATATACTAGTCTAAATAATTATGCCACTTATAAAAAAACTTGTGAAATAATGTAATTGAAGCATTTCATTTTACAAACGACTGTTAGAAGATGAACTTAAAGTAATCCTCGTTTAATTTATCTACCTACATATAATAGCAAAATTTATCTACCTACAGATAAATGAAAAATTGTTTCTGAAGATAAAATTTCATGGACGGATTTAGGGACAGTCATTTCTTTTTCAATTCGCCGTGAAAATTCATTGAGTTCAAGTCGTAAAAGAAAGTTCAAGCAATGTTTTACGTGTGACGTTTCCAATGAAAAATGATATTTATACCATACTTTTGTGAGTTCTTGAAAGTGTATTACACTACAGTGAATGTGATACCTTGAAATAATTTTTAAAATCGCTTCCAATGTTCAAAAGCACATTGGTGTTTTACATAAGTGTATTTCATGTTCCTCTCGTTCTCGCACCACTTTTGTCTATAACGTTTTTTATTGTTTCCCTGCACGTGATCAACTTTTTGCGATATTTTTACCATAAAATCCTATATAGCACAATCGCAAATCGCAAATGAAGAAAATGTAATTATTTAAACTGACAATACTTTTATGAATTATTAGACGTCAAGTGCTAAATGTTGCGAATAACAATTAAAAATTTGCCTACACTCTTCTCTACGGTTAACGTTTTTTCGAAGTCCCTTTTTACACCTAACTCGAAGATCTGGTGCCCGAAATCCGTTCCAATACCGAAGTCAATTCGATAATTCTCTTGCGCAAGCGAGAGCGTACAGGTGGCGGGATTGCTGATCGGTAACCTCGTCGTGGTAATAATATTTGTGGCTATGACGGGGTACGCGAGCCTTATATAAATATATCCAGAAGGATACAATAAATACAAGGCGAAAGTACGTTTATTAAAAATATTAACTATTTACGAAAGAATGACCCGTTGTAAGTACCCGTTCAAGAATTTACCTTCAAAGTTCGGGACAATTCTCGTTTTCTATGTAATAGATAACATACAAGGAATACACGCAGAGGTCTGAAATTTTGTTTGTAGCTTCTTATACACCCGGCATAATTTAACCTCCACGTACTCGTTACGTTAGGTTATGTCAAATTCAATTATAAATAAAAATTAAAACCCCCTGGTCTCGCTGAAGTCCGACGCTCTCCCTCTGCTTGCTCAAGTTAGCCGGACACCATGAAACTCCTCAGCTTGCTTGCAGCCGGTGCCGCTGACTTCGCTGCTGGCTTGTCCCTGGACGCCGCCTGCTGGGCTGATGCACCCTGGCGCCAGAGGGGTCAGGCCAACTCTCCGCTCGCTGTTCCAGGAACCTGAGGAGAGGGGCAAGAGGAGGAGGATCCGTGTTCAGCAGCGACATAACCCATGTCTCATAGGTCACCGGTGGCATGCGCAGTGAGACAATCGGCACCAAGAAGCCATCCCAATGCTCGACTGGCAGGCCGAGAATCCGCGAAGCGTCAAGTACGCTTCGCACTGTGTCTATGATGTCGAGCAGGCCCTGGGTCGTTTCAGTCGCAAGTCTTGGAAGGTCCAAGACCGCGAGCACAGTAAATGCAACCGTCTTCTCAACACGAAAAGAAAGAGGGAGGGGGGGGGGGCAGCGAGCACAATGAAAATCGAGGAGCGCAGTAAAATGCAAATAATGAATTGAAGGAAAAAAGGCAATGTTTCAAACCCACGGGGTTGTCGTGACAACCTACCGAAATCCACGTCGTCCGTGTGCACAGAACTTGCCAGGGTTATTTCAACTGTAGGTACTAACGGCCCTTCTCCTTTCACAACTAACCCGCTGTCACTGGCTTTTTTCCTCTCCAACTGATTGGCACAGGCGGGCACACCGGAAAAGCCCGAGCGTTCCCGACGTCCGGCAAAGCAGCGCTCGACTCGACCACCGCCGCGATCCCCGAGGTGAGCCGATTCGGGCGAGAAGAAGCCTTGTTGCCAAGTCGCGGAGCTGTACAAAATGGCGGCCGGGGACGCTAAGGCGATGCCACACCCAAAATCCGAAGATGGACACTGCGCGGCTAAACGCCACGTCCGCCTTTCTCTCTTTCTTGCACTTTCAGCATGAGGAGATGCACCAGTAACCCCAAACACTCGGTAAAATCCGCACTCGCGCAATCTGGCAATGGACGTGGTGTCAAAACTCGTAAGTGCATAGCTGCCAGCGCGCCGCTGTCGCTAAGAATCCCAGACATTTCCAGTTTTCAAGACCCCTTAGATATTGACTATGCAACTCCTTGGGTTTCAACCAAAAATTGCATGTGATTCGTGAAAACGCTGTCAAGGTCTTCCCATTTCACTTCATTTTGTAATTCAGTTCCGCTCACGAGTAAACCACGCAACTGGATGTTGTAAGAACGCAGTCTTTGAATTACACGCGCGTACTGGATTTTCACGACGCAAAGACAATACTCACTCAATACTCGAAGTTCATTTAAGTTTTTGACCGCTATATCGTTCAATGTCTGAATTTGTTCGGGATTCACTGCACAATCCCGAATGAATTTTTACCGAATTCTGCTGAGGCGTGAGTTCCTTGCCGGCACTTACGAGGGCTCTTGCCCTACCCGAGGATAATTATTAGGATAAAAATTGCAATAAATGATAATCCATTGTATTCCCCATTTTCATTTACGTTTTCGTAAATTATTCGTTTCGTTTGGGTGCTATCGATGTTACACCTCTTACCTCAATATCCTCCTCCTCCTGCGCAGCCCGAGACAGCGTTGATTCGCTTCGATGCAAGGATTCTCGCGCCATTCGTTTCTTGTTCGCATTCCGGGGAGTCGTCTCTCGCTCGCCTGTGAAATATAGTCTGGTCCACGAACGTTGAATTTTTTGTTACAATTTTTTCAACATAACAAGCAACGGGTCTGGAATATACCTTGGAAGTTTGAGTCCTAGTTATTTTTTCGACCACTCGCACTTATTGTACAATGTACGGCGTAACTCTCTCGTCGCGTATGATTGCTTTCGCCATATCGCTGTTCATCGCCATCGCACGTACATCCTCGTCGTTCGCAACGTACACGCTTTCGTCTTCACCAAACTTCACCAAAGCGAAGAAATGGGACAACGGGTCGTCACGTGTCGAACCGCGGTGGCAGACAACAGTGGCCTTCCGGAATTGTTGCCCCCTTACGGTTATCACGTCTCGTATTCCCGTCGGGGTGTACTGTCAATCAAAAAAAAATTTATATATATAATCTCGTTTGCTTGATCCGCAAACATCTTAGTTATGTGCGTCAAAATTTCGCCACTGTTGATTGGATCTGGGATTTGGTGTTCTTTTACCAGGTCCATCAGGTGCATTATCACCAAAATTGCGGCATATCCTTTATTGAAAACCCATGTAGCGATATTCACTGCTATTTCTGCGATTTTCCTTCCTAAATTCAGATGCTTTAGGCACATGCGCCATATCAAGTGTTTCAATGACTCAATTTGCATTTTGAGTGTGGCCGCCCAAACACTTCGTTAAAAGATCATCCAGGGAGAGATCTTAATAAATGAGACGGATGATTTCCTCGATTCCCGGTAAAATGACTCGTGGAGGATGTTTGAAGGATTTCAGAGATTAGGTTGTCTGTGCCTTGCGATAATTGTACCAGCTGTCAGTGTCTGCAGGAAATTTCTTATGGCGCAACTTCTTGTCAGTCGAGTAGTTGTGATTGAGCGTTGCCATAATAGCATTTTTCATGTTCTTTACAGAATGAACATTATTCCGTATCGCCAAACCGTAACAAAATAGTCAATTTTTTAATCAGCACATCAATAAGTTTTCCCTGCAACCGATTTTTCGCTTCTTTCTTTATATTCTGGAGACGCGTGCAAATTCGTTTTTGTGCGTGCCCCACGCATTTACGTTTTACGACAAGGTACTCTTCGACGAAAAGATTTGCACTTACAATATTCGTGAAAATCTTGGAATTCCCGTCCCCGATGTAGTTCAAGTATTTGACCCCAAATTTTTCTTTCAATCTTTGAAACATTGCATTTATTGAATCCACCTCCATTTTCCTCGCTGTACATTCGTGATTAGCTGAATAGGATTCTAAATGACACCTGAACCATTCTTCAGATCCATCGGTACCTTTTTTCGAACTCCACATTATGCATGCCTGGAAAAAAGCACTTTACACAATTAAATGCATAACTTTCTTGCTATATTAGCCCAGAGCCGGCAGAACAGATTCAGCCGAAGTGGGTAGTGATATGATAATGCCCCCCCCCCCCTCTTCTTTCGATTATCACCCTACTTTTCTATGGTAATAAAGTTTTTTTAATATTTATTATTATTCTTTAATCAATAATTATTTATTAATTTGTAAATAATAAACAATTATTAATATTTTCGTATAAATTATTTTAAATAAAATTATTTTCTATGATAATGAAAATTTTGGTAAATTCAGGAATATGGGAATGTTCTAAGGTTGCGACAATGAATAATACAAATTTGATTAATATGTTAATTTTAAAGCAAAAGTAGCAGCTTGTTTTGAATTGCGCTTGATAAACTCATTTTTCAAAGCATCTAAATTGAGGTTATCGACTGATTCGCAGTAAAAATATAGAAATGCAACGTGATTCAGTCGATTTTGCGCGATTGTGGTTTTGAGATAATTTTTTACTCAACGCAATACAGAGAAACTTCTTTCATTAGAGCTCGTTGATCCCGATATTGTAACTATCAATCGAATAAATCGCACAAATTCTGGAATAAGGTTCATATAACATTCTTTTTCTCTCAAAAACATGACGATTTCAATTTTCGTCCTTCTTCCTCTCATTTATTTTCCACTGTATGCATCTCTCTCCCACTACAGCCACTACAACAGCTTCCTAGTCGTCTTAAAGCGACTCGGAACCTACTGTAGTGCGAGAAAGACGCATGGGATGAGAAATAGTTGAGAGAAAGAAAGACGAAAAGAGAATGACTTCCGAGTCGTCTTAATGCGTTCGCCGAAGAAGCACGCATTTTTCTCCAGTATTACATTCCGAATCAAGCATTAAAATATGTTATTTTCTCAACATTTCCGAGTGGGTAATTTACACATTCGCGAATTTCCGAGTGGGTAGTACGATCTATAGTACCATAGGCTGCCGCCGGCCCTGTATTAGCCGATAAGCGTTGTAACTCCATATAACGAGGTAAAACCACGTTTATTCTACGATCCATCCCCGGAAGCTTTTGAGTTCGTTTCAAATCTGCCATTTTCGACATTTTTCTTTTTCTCTTTGTTAAATACTTCCTTGGTAATGTTCAAACACAGTAGCTGCCACCGTGTGCATGTGCTCTACTATTCTCGTATACTCGGTACTCGGCAGTCCTCTGAAAATGTCCATGAGACCGCCAAAAAAATTCAGCACTTCTCACCCAATGCCGAGTAATCGCATAACGAACACGGTTTGCCTGTTTCTTTCGAAACAGTTCGAAATAAATAGTCCTAAAGATACTTCCTTCTGACCACACTCACAGGAAACTACAACTCTAAAACCGAGGCCTTGTTGGCAGCTCTCCGCAAAAATAACCGATTTTTTGCAAGTCCCACTGTGACACTTGTTTCGATGGGGAAGTTTACTGCATGCCTGATATTCCTCTCGTAAGCTACAAATCTACGCTGATACGCTTCAAAATTACTCAAATTCTTATGCACTGGAAAATTATTGGAAGGGAAATAACTTTGAACTTGACTAAAGTTTTGTAATAATTCACATTTTGCTTAAATGATCTTGATCAAAAAATGCCTCTTGAATGTTTACAAGTCTCTGTGCAAAAGATTTTGAGAAACAGGACGTGCAAACGCTATTGACAGACCCTTTAATAATTCTCTCGACGACAACACAGAAATATGGTAATTTCTCAGACGGGTGAAAAAGGAATCCTCGGTTTTTTATGTCGATCAATATTGATAACCCAGGATCTCCTTGCATCGTATGTATGCATAATGTCACGATTGGATACCAGTATTTTTTTTCATTTTCCGCACAATAAAACTCCTTATCTACCAAACGACTTCTGTAGTTTATTGAAATGAGGGTTTTTCTACTAACTTAAGGTCTCAGGGCTTGCGAACTGCTAGTCGATTGTTGCTAAAGGCTGACACCCTGAAAGATGACTAAATCATTATAAAGTGTGACCGTGAAGGGCAACGCTCGAGAAAGGAGGTTCGCTGCTAGACCATCTTGGATCCGCTGGAAGTCAAAAAACTTCCTAGAGCTTAAACCACGATCGAACTGCTCTGGTTTCGCTAGAAATCACAGATGTTCATACCGCGAGCTATCTGAGTTAAGGATCCAAATCGAACGCTGATTGGCGTCATTTACCAATCACACTACGAGGCCACCGCGTGGTCACTTCTTTACTCAGAAATGATCTTGCCGAGTTCGTGATATGTTATCTGTTTTACGTGCGCGACGGATAAAATAATAAGAGTGTGTAATCGGATTATCACGGCGTGTGATTCTATTCAATTTCCAACTTCTGCTGAGTATAAAAAAATTATGAATGAAAATAAATGAGCTCGCTCTTTACAACAGTTTTGATAAAATTATATATGAAATGGAAATACACCGAGAAATCTGAAATACCGATACCTATTTCCAACTCTTGAATTATAAATTGAATAAATTTTCGTCAATTGTTTTAGTTGAAATAATTTGTGAACTGCACTGAACTGCCGAATGAATTAAAACACTTGATACTAAAACTAAACTAAAAATACGACCAAAACTAAAGAACGAAAAATGAACACTAATACCACTAATACTGAGCTACTAAGCGTCTTCGAGTTGTGGTTTATCTTATAGGCCCGAAAACTGCCGATTTAAGAAAGGGTTTGGAATTTTTTTTGTTTGAAGATTGTTGCGGTAACATTTCAAAATATGAGGAATATCATACAGCGGAATGACTTCAAACTGTCCAACTTGCTTCTCCCTCATCAATCTTGACTCCTCTATCAATCCGTCGATGGCATTTACGTTTTGTTTCCTTTAAAAAACCTGTGGTCTTGAGCAGATATATGGAATTTTAATTTTAAATGTTAAGACTGCAAGAAAATAGAAAAGAAATATTTTATGCATGAAAAATATGTAAAATAAAAATAGAAAATTGAGAATGAGAAATAAATGACCAAAACGTGTGGTTCATGAGCTGTATATTTTATTGACAGGAATAATTTTTTTTAATCTTTGCTATTTCTTAATACATTGTGTTGTTTCTGATCCCTTTCACTGAGAAGACGAAAGCCAGCCTCACGAAATAATGCGATATTCTCTTTAATGATGATTTTCAAATGATCGAAGGATGTCGAGTTGTAGCTAAATATGAAGCTCACTGGGAGTTTTTGTTTTGCTAGTAATGGATCGTAGAAAAAGTACAAGGTTTTTATTGGCTGATTTATTAGACCTGTGACGCCTGTCATTTTCATATCCAACCATGTCTCCAGTAATCTCGTCGATTTCTAAAAGTGATTGGATTTCCATTTCATCAAATAGAAGTATAACGGGTTGATTTGGATCAAAATTGGATTTGGCTGCATCTTCCAGAAAATCTTTTGTAAATTCTGTCACCCCAGCTTTCAAAGGGAGTCTGCTAAGGGCGTTTGTCAAAATTGGGATTGATGGCCAAAATAATACGTTTTTCATAATGTCTTAAGCCTTTGTCCCCATTAGTTTGTAAAAAATTAGGCGTTTCACCTTCTTTCCTAATGAATCTCGGGTACCCTTGACAAGGAAAATTAAAATATTGTTGAAATAAAAGAAGGCAAATCTTTCTTTATAAACTTTATTGATAAATAATGTTTTTTTTTACAAAAATTAGAGGAGAAAATTGCGAAAATCCTGTTCATCAGCTTAATACAAATTACGTTTTACTATTTGAGAAATATCTGCGCACTTCAGTGGATTTTGAAAAAGACGTTTTATTGAAGATAAATATATCAGTGGCTTCATAATAACATTAATTTATACATGGTGTATTAGAAACTACGGACAATTTAAGAGAGACTTGTGTACGGAAAGAATATTTATGAATCACGTGATCAGATGTTTTTGAGACACGATAATTACGTTCATGTCGTGCTTATGCTGCAATGTGTACTTCATACTGAGCTTATTTTCATATTCAACGACTAACTCGCTGTATCGAATCGCCGTTATGACATCATCCTCTCTCAGCACCGAAAACATCTTTCATTCTCAATGTCTCCGATGCTTCAGGATGTATTCTTTCCTCTTTTTCTTAGCCACATAAATCTGCACTTTCTAATACAGAATCATCTACATCATGCTGCCAGTTGTCATTTCTCTTCGGAGAGCTTAACATTTGTAAAATATCATTTACATCGTACACGAGTTGAACTTCGTTCAGTCATTTTCGGCCCGAACATCTAATCTAAACATAATTCCAAATGCGAATTTCTTGGAATTTTTGCTTTCTTTTTAGGATTCAGTATGCTTTTGCTATCGAATGTTAGCAGGAAAAAAATTGAATCAACAAGTGACGGAAGCCTCGACGAAACGTCGTCGCTCGTTTCGCCTTGGTATTTTATATTTCCATAGAAAATCTTTGAAATATTTTTCTAGTCCATGCAGAGAATTTTTGGCGGAAAATCCTGAAATAAGAAAGAAGACTCCAAAAGGTCATCAAGTTATTCTGTTATTAACCCTCAGTTCCTAGAACCCTATTTTCGTAACGTTCTTCCTAGAACGGGTCAAAATGACCCGCGTAAAGTTTGAAGGCGAATATCTCCTGTTTAA
>JAPYZL010211517.1:0-13412 GCA_030522825.1 Platygaster orseoliae | reverse complement strand
TGTCTCGTGTAGTATACAATATTTTTTCCCATGCATGTGTAAAAGTGGCCACTTCATTTTTATGGAACGCAGAAACGAAATCCTCTTTTTGGAGTACTCGGAAATCAGTGGGAGTTATCAATAAAACTCTAGGGAAATATTCATAAATCTCGGATCACAGGGAAGAAACTTGCCTGATTCGTGATTAATGAATGTTTCCCAGGGTTTTTGTTGATATTTCCTGCTGATTTCCTAGTACCCCAAAAAGAGGTTTTTGTTCCCGCATTCCATAGAAATAAAGAGAGCTTTTTTACGGATGCATGGGAAAAATATAATTCTATTAAATTGAATTAACTCTAAATTTCAACAGTTATATAACTTCGAAATCCCGAAGTATAAAAAATCGAAATATCGTGTGTACTTTTGAGACTAGATTTTCAAGTATTAAAAATTATCAAATCCTACAGGCAATATACCTTTTTTTCGAAAAACCCCTCCCGAAAATTTTTTCTGCGTACGCCTCTGTAGCAGTTATTGAAATCGCCTATAATTTCTATGACTGTTCGTCATCTTTTCAACTTGAAATTGAAGCCTTTCATTTTGTCTTCTTTTTTCGCAGTCTTACAGAGTCTTTCCCTGATAATCTGCCAAATTCAACCCAATTTCACGAATATCATTAAATTGTAAATACCAGTTTTGATTTTAGAATATTTTGTTTAAAAAACGCATGAGAAAGGTATGAAAAAATAACATCCGAAAAAAACGAACAAAATTAATTTCGAAAGTTTAAAAATACCTCAATGGGAACAACCATAATAATATTCATAAATAAAAATTTCAAAAATAAAGGTTACTTTTATGAAAAAACAATTTTTTTGACGTAATCATGGTAAAAACATAATAATTTAAAGGAATATCGAAAAATTGTAAAATGATTATTGAATTATTCATCTAGTTCTTTCAAATTACTCAGAAATTACATAAATTTATTACTATGATTATAAAAATCGAATTTGAACCATTTAAATTCTTTTCTCTAACTCCTTTGGTCCACCACTTTTGGACGTACGTGCTCATGATTCATAGATACATGGGAAATGTTTTCCCTGGCCGAAAAAGAAAGCCACCGAACCTGCAGGAGCGCGGGTGGAACGCGCCGAACGCGCGCCTCCAAGACAGTGAAAAATGGTGCAGCTTCGAAATCGAATTGGGTGGCCCGGTGCAGAAGCTCAATGTTGTCACGATTTAGAAAGTGTCGCTGATTAGGAGAAGTACCAGGGGGTGGATGTGGAGAGGGAAGGGGGGGTGGTGGGGCAGGGATGCGAGAAAATACACTTCTCGACTTTCACCGCCCGCTTTTGTGGCACACCATGGCCCACCGGGCCCAGGGAAAGGGTGAGTCGCACGACCACCCCCCGTGGCTCATACATACGCCTAGTCTCTTCTTTTTCTACACCTTTTTGTCCCACATTGTCCCTTCACTGTCCCGCGGCGTCACGAAATTTACGGTGCCTCCGAAAAAGCCGTGTAAACATTTGGAAAACTTGGCATTCGAAACAACTCGAAACAGACACCTTCTTTCACGTATAAATAACGTGCTCTTTTATAAAAGTGCCCTAATTTTTGTCGAGAACGGCAATTCAGAGCACGAATTCAGAAACTACTGTTTATTGGTAGATTCAAAGCTTTCTCAACGGGAAAAAAGGAGGGGAAGGTAATACATATTCAAATACGTAATGAAGAGTGATTTAATTGGGGTCCTGATCCTGTACAAGGGTTTCGAATTATTCCGAAAATTCGGACAAATACGTTAAAATGTAATTCTTGCCCTGGCAGTATTTTAGAATATTTTCGAGACGTTCATTGATGGTCAATTTACATGAAATAACTAAATAAAACTCTAAATAGTTGAATAAGTAACTCTATCTGATTCCATCTGATTCACTCATGTTTCGGAGGCAGATGAGAGGAGGAGGTGAAAATAAGTTTAAGGAAAAAATGTTTCGCATTTCTGAAACAAAACATCGAATCATTTAGAAAAAAAAGGTTCAGAAAAATTTTGTGAAATTCGAAAAACACCACTCTAAAATGTCAGATATCAATCAGCATTTCATTAATTTCAAAACTCTTCGCCAATAGCAGAAATTCGGTGATTGTACTACTTTCCATGAGTGAAAGTTCAGTTCAGAGGTTCGTAAAAATAGATCACAGATAAAAGTTAGTGAAAATGCAGTTGCAAGAATAGTATATTTTACAGTGACTATTCAATTGCTGGAACAGTAAAGTTTTAAAAATTAAACAGTGAAAGTAGCTTCTTATAACATTGGAATCTTAATATCTAAACAGTAATCTAGCTGTGTAAGATTTATTATTCACTTTATCACAGTGAATTCGTCGTTATTTTGAAACAAAGAATTTTTTTTTCTAGTTCTTCAGTTTGACTTTTCCTAAACTTTGAAATTCTCTGTTTGTCAGAGAGATGTTTTTTGTTGTTGAAAATTGTAACAAAATGAATAAATTATTCAAACAATCAATAAATTTAATAATTACTATATGTAAAATAGTGAAATAATAAAATAATAAGAATTATTGAGATGAATTAATAAATTATGTTTAGAAATATAACTAAAATTAAAATTAAATATGAAAAATTGTACCAAAAAGTATCCTAAAAAAATGTATAAATATTAGGTATATAAAATTATATATACATATATTAACTATGAAAAAAAATTATAATTAAATTAATTAATTAATTAATTATGAACGAATTAAAATAATGAAAAACATGAAGTAATATATTAAGTATAATGAAATAAATTTCATAATATATTAATATCTAAATTTTGACATAAGAAAAATTACTAGAAGAAATTAATGATCAATAAGTTAATGAATAAATTACATATGAAAAATAAATTGAATAAAAATACTTCTACTAAAAACTATTCTAAAAAAATGTTCTTTAAAACAACTTTACTTTGAAAACGGTGTTTTTCGGGAAAACTGTACTACAGTTTAAGTGAATTAAGTTGAAACTTGTTAGAATATCGCCAGTTTTGGCTGCTCCAGTTTACCGAAATCAGGCAACGGAAAACATTTTTTCTGGCAGCCAGAGATGATTAAATAATTATATTAAGATGAAAAAGAATTCGAAAATTCGTTCTTTATTTTTGCAGACCATAATGAATATTGCTCAGTTTTTTTTCCGACAGGAAATAGTTACTTTAAAAAAATCTTGGACTATCCCACATGTCATCTATTGACAAAATACACCCCATAAAACAGGAGCCCCAATAATTACAAAACACAACTTGTGAATCTTCGAGCGCCCTTGAAGTACAATGTTCGTGATTCGCAAATTAATATCAATGAAAAGGTTTTTTAAAAACTCTTGACGAGAAGTGGAAAGTGTGTGAAGTGGCAAAAGTCGCGAATAATAATGGTTTGCGCGGAATGAGAAGAAGGGGAAAACCTCGTATCGCTGGTACAACAAATGCATAGAAATTAAAAATGACTTTGATCCGCAGTGTATCGCGTGTATGATAAAAAGGCGAAAGCGGGGATTGATACGCCCCGCGGCGAAGTGTGTATGGCTCAGCAGCGCCACCAACGGCGAACAAATGAATAGCACGCGTGTCCCCCTTTGTTGGGCTGTTTGTCACAAATTCTTACTGCATCAATTCCCGTACAAGATACTCGATATTAAATGACCGTGCCTCGACCCTCCCTTCTTTATGAGAATATCGTTGAATCAACGACTGCTGGCCAGAACACGTTTCATTGGAAAAAGATCCCACATAGTAATGCAATAAAAATCATTGTACCGCCGTTGCATCATCAAATTAAAAATGATTTCGCATTGTTCTTGACTGCGATCGCGTCAATGAACTTTCATGTACAATACCGATTGAAAGTTTGGGTTCACTACTTCTAAATAGTACATGGTGTGCCTCTCGGAGGTATTTTGTCGGCATAGGACGTTTGCAAGACGAAGAAATCCTGTCTGAAGCTTGCAAAAAGTCCGAAGATGTTGGTTTTTCAAACCTAGGACAGAAAAGTGACGTCATTGGGAATTTATAATATATATTCTTCAATGATGCAAGTTTTCTAATTACAGAGATCCGTATTTATCCACTTCTAACCACTTCTAACCTCAAAATTTGACATTTGGGCAGACTTGGAGCCTAGAATTGGATAAAATTATGTTTGCACCATGTCGCGATCACTAATTTTAGTAAAAAGAATTTCCAGTATCCGCTTCGCCTCGATCGAAAATACCCCTGTTAGCCGAAATGAGCGATAATGACTAGATACGAAAAGAACTAATTTTTCATGAAACTCGTATGACTTGAATCAAAATGAGTTTGGAAAAATTCAGATGAATATTTATAATCATTTCAAAATAACAGCTATTTTGTACGCTGGATTCCTTTTCTCAAGAAATGATGTTTTTGAACGATTTTCACACTCAAACCAATCATTGATTCGTGTGTAAACTTTACAGTTATACTGAATTAAATCTGTAGGTGAAACTTGATAAGATTTATTTGAATCAGGTAATTAAGAGTACAATAAATTCTTGAATTTCTCAAAATCACCAAAAATTTGTTTTTTCATCATGTTTGTTCTTGTTTGCACACATACTTTATGATTTTTTTGTATCCAAGAAATGTATTTTTAAAAATTCGATTCACTGTGGATACAGTAAACTTCATCTGCAAAGTTGAAAGAAAAAATAACGATTTTCATGAATGTGACAATTGTTCAAAAACGTCATTTTTTGAGAGAAGGAATTCAACACACAAAACAGCTGCTAACTTTGAAATTAATATAAATATTTATCTGAATTTTCCCAAATTCTTTTTGACTCAAAGACTTTGAGTTTCATGAAAAAATTCATTTTTATTAGATTTGAACCCACACTTTTGACTGGTAGTGTATGAATTATAGTCACATCACTGATGCATCACATCAAAATGACAATTTTTATGGAATAACCCGACTCGAAAATGAAAACTCTCAAATTGCTATCTACTTGCTTTACTTTGCGTTATTTAAAAAAAATGGATTTAAGTTTGCCAAACGTCCAGAAGAGAACACAAGAAACAGGAAACCTCAGAATCGCTGAATTCAAGTTCTAGAAGTCTTGAGAGAATTCGTTTCCCACAGTTCGAGATATAAATCATTTTTATCCAGGATATAAAATCTCCCTCAAATCTCGAGATCTCTATAAACTAAGAGCAAAGAATCCGAGACTTGAAAATTCAAACTCCTACTCAACAGCTTTTATTTTGCTCTCACGTTTCTCGTTTCATGGTTTTTACGAGTTTGGTAGTTTTTTGTGCACTCAGACAATGTTGATCATCAGTTACAAGTTACAGGTGTTTCCTTCAACTTCACCAAGTCTGAGAACTTAGCTATCACTTTTTTTTTAGAATTTCTAAACCTTGTTTACAGCTGAGATCGAAAAGAAAAAGCACTATGGAGCCTTTGAAATCGATTCTGGATTAAAAACTGAAGAACAAATTTAGTAATTTTTTAGCGTTAAAATGTCTTTTTTCAATGTTTTCTATGATTTTAATGAAAATTTGAATTTCTTTTTTTTTTGTATATAAAATGACTTCAAAAAAAGTCGTTTAATACTACGAATATTATGGCATTTAACATCATATTATACATTTTTTTACTACAATTTGTCATTAAAATTAATTGGACCATTCCCAAACTATCGTACAACGCCAGTTTAAAACACGTGGTTCTGGGAAAAAACATCTGAAAGTTTGAAGATCGAGTGCACCTGTCGCAGGCGGCGCTGATCGGTTCAACATGACTCGATACAAAATTTTGTATCTCCCATAACACATCGAATTTCTGTCTGAAACCCCAAACAAGTATTTTATGATATACATGTCATAGGAAAATTCAAAAAAATGTTACTTTAGACTGATTTATAAAATAAGTTCTCCTCGAAATAAAACTCTCATAAACTCGTCAAGCACTTTTTTTTTCAATGCGACCAATTGGAATAAATTTTTCAACTAATGTGATAAGGCTTACTGAAAAAATTGTTGCTTCGAAACCATTACATAATACAGTCTCACCAAGAACAGTATTTAAACGAAAAAAAAGAAAAATATCACTATAACAAAGAGGACTGTGAAAAAGTCCTGATGTTTTACGGTTAGGATTTTTTCGCTGTCCGCGATCCACATGTATGAACCACCCGGACCCCGCGGGGCATTGGTCTACACGCATCGCTTTTCAGAAGTACATAACACACAATTACCATTTACCATTTGCGATCGCGCACAGAGAATGGCTCAATGGCTCAGCGGGCGCGCAGTTTTGTTGTTTGCTACTTCTGTTCTGTACAAATACGAAACTGTTTTT
Source organism: Platygaster orseoliae (assembly GCA_030522825.1). Lineage (NCBI taxonomy): Eukaryota > Metazoa > Arthropoda > Insecta > Hymenoptera > Platygastridae > Platygaster > Platygaster orseoliae. The sequence goes on along the minus strand of JAPYZL010211517.1, from coordinate 7,040 downwards.
TTTTTCGGGGCGCTTCTGTTGATATGTGGAAGGAATCAAAAACCAAAGTTGCGTTTATAAATTGCGGGGTGATTTCCTCTCTCTTCCCCTTAACCCCTGGTGAGAGGTGTTTTCGTACTTTGTTTCGAATGAGTTGTTGCTCTATTTTTTAAATAACGTGAAGTATTTTTCTGGGATTTATACGGATGTTTAAATAGTTTTTGTATCCAGATGAAAATGACTAATTACATTTAAGAGAATGTGTCAGATGAAAAATAGATTTAATGGAACTTGTGCAATTGATGATTCAGAATAAAATTAGGAGAAAAGAGAAATCTGTAATCAACATTTCGGAACAACGAAAAAGAAAAATTAGAATTTGGAGATTGAGGCGTGACGGTTGTAAATTGAGAAGATTGAATCGTCACGAAATACGTCAACAAAAGGTGTTATTTTTGTTCGTTAGATGAAACATTTCGAAACTTTGTGCTTCTGAAGAAATCATGATCGGAGATTCAAAAAGTAATTGATTTGGGTTTGAGAAAAAAAATTGTTTTCGAGCGTCAAGTCGGGCATAGATTGATGGATACAAATCTAAATTTACTAATTTCATAGAAATAATATGCAAATTTTTTAACTTTCCTCAGTTTCGTCGAAGTAGTTTTGATTTTCATAGAAACCTTATGTGAAATAAAATTTTGTATAAGAAATTTCGCTGTATATTCTAATGAGATTTTCTTCATAATAGAATTCATCGAAAAATTCTTTTTAAGAAGTTTCACTTCCCTCTAAAGTTTTTATAAATTCACCTCATGATAAAACAACATTTTTTCAAGAATTCCATTTCTTATAAGATTTTGATAAAGTTTTTATTAGGATCAAAATCATTTAAGTATGATTTGTATGTGCACTTTTTCGATTAGAATAGCAATTTTTGAATTTTTAACTTTTTTTTTCAATAACTTAATTAAAATAATTTACTTCAGATCATTATATTCGTTAACATGAAAACTCTGAAAGCATCAACTACTGATAATAATTATTTCATTCCACAATTTATAGTAAAAAAACAACATGTTATCTAAAAAAAAATTTTTTCTGGTCTTTACTAGGGTTTTTGAATTAAACATTTAAAATTTTGAAATTCTCTGTACTTGGATTTGTGATTTTCCGATTTTTGCTTATTAGATCATAATTTTCCAAGTTCAAGAACTACAATTTGTTCCTTTATAAATCATTATACTGCTTCAATTTTTTATTTAAGCCCCATGAAATTAGTACATACTCAAAGTTAAAATCTAACTTGAAAAGAAAATATAACAAAATATAAGATATTTTTATACGTTGCTCTCTAAATTCTTTCGAAAAGAATTTCACTCGATTCGAGTGAAAACCCTGCAAATGAAACTAGAGTGAAAATTTCAATCTTTTGAGAATTATGACTCACTCAAACAAATTGAGTGGATTGATCGCTCATTTTTTCGAGTGAAGTATTATTCTAACACGATTGATATCTCACTCATTTACAGCGAAATTTCCACTTCAGTGTGATTTGCAGGATTCTTAGTCGAGAAAATTTAGAGAGATTTTGACACAACTTGACACAACAAATTTGTTTACAGCATTATATATTTTTTTGCCTTATTAAATATTTTTTGCTACCAGATCACAATTATTATTATGGAATGGTATGCATAATGATTGTATGTACTCGGGCAAGAAAAAAATTCTTTTGTCAAGTCGTATCAAAATAGCACATATTTTTGCTACTGCAGCATATTTTTTTTCGTATAAGATTTTTCCATCCGAAATAACAGGTCAAACATAAATAGTTAATTTCCAAAATAATTTACATGCTCTCCAATACGCATCCTTCATCTACCGAATTCATCTATCCCAAAACTTTCCCAATATTCTTACATTTAAAACTATCTGAAAACGTTCTCATAAAAATTTTCCTGTTAAATACTCATCGCGATTTTGCCGTTTTGAAACTTCTCCCTGGACAAGACGTTTCAACAGCTGTCATTCATGCAAAAATTTATTCATAAGTACCGATACCCATCTTCACGCGTAAATTTTTTCCTTTTCTTCCATTCTCAAAAAAACTCGACTCCAACGAATCCAACGGGAAATTGTTCCGGCGAATCCCAGATTTGAATATCAATCCCGGTACGTCAAAACCGTGGCGCGATATATTTAAACGCGCGTGATAACCCGGGAGCAAGTTTTTCTCGACTTTAATTGATTCAATCGGCGAAAAACACGGGCGGGCTGCAGAGAAAGCCCACACCCTCGTCGGCTGTGCAACCGCTGTAACGAGACGCCAAAGCCAACCCCTCGAAAATGCCGACTGGCATTCCCACCCTCTCCCCCTCCCGCGCGTTCCCGAATTTTCCCCGCGGATTTCCTTCGGATTCTTCCCTATGACGACCAGCCCCCCCTTCCTGCCCCTCCCCTTCACCCACCGCCCCAAACACTATGTAATGTGGAAACATTTATACACAGAGCCGGAAGCCGAAATATTGCGCCGCGATTTCCGCGCTTTTCGTCGCTCTCTCAACTGAGAAAGATGGGAGCTTTTGTCGCGTTTATTATTTTAATTAGAGCCTTCGGGCCAACTTTGCCGAGTTGTAACGAGAGCTTTTGGCCCCGGGGATTTTTTCCTGGCTGAAATTAGGTGACAGGTAGCTCGGGACACGCGCTTTTATGGGTTAGTTTTGCGGCGGTGATTTAAATAATGGCGATTGATTGGTGGTTAATTGAGCGTATACATGAAAAAAGATCGTGGTTTTTAAAAATTTGTAAAAAAATTTGCAAACTCTGAAAGTATGAACTGATAACAATTTTCCGATTTCACAATTGAAAGCCAACATGTTGTCTAATTACAAATTTTTTTTATCTATACTAGGGTTTTGAAAGTCAACATATAAAATTTTGAAATTCTTTGAACTTGGATTTGTGATTTTCTGATTTTCGCTCTTTAAATCATAAAAAAATTTTTGGTTTAACTATTTCATGGAAAATGTTATCTCTAAATTCCTTCAAATATAATTTCAATCATTTTAGAGTTATACTTCACTCGACAAATTGAATGGATTAATCACGCGTTTTTTCAAGTGAAGTAGCATTTTTAAACGATTGAAATTTCACTTATTTAGAGTAAAATGTCCACTCCAATTCAATTTGCATGATTCTCGCTCGAAGGAATTCAGAGAGATTACAATCGATTTTGTTTCATTAATGTTGGATTACATTGTGCGACACTTTTTTGTGACAAAGAATAAGGTAATTTTTGTAATTAAAAATGAATTCACTTTTAAAATAATATAAAAATATTTATAAATCAAAAAGCTTAATAAATTTTTCTAATATTTGAACATATTTGTGAAATATTTTTTTGAATCTTTTGGCTCATTTTATGTATATTAACAATAACATGTTGTAATATGCGTAATTCTTCAAGTAGGAAATTTTCATCATTTTTCAAAACACAAATAGCCAATTGTATATTTTGCAAGTAATGGATCGGTTCTAACAATTATTAATATCAAAAAATAATTTTTTCAAAAAACTTCTATCTAGCTGAGTAAGCTGCTCAATGTACATGTCTTTTTGCTCTAATAAATAATCATTTTTTGTTAAAAATAATTGTTGGAATCTATTTCTCACCTCTAAAAGAAACAATACAATGTTATTTTTTTTTTTTTTTTTTGGAATTGCGATAAAAATTAATTATTTGAAGAATTATGGAATTTAAAAATGTTATTGTTAATATCTCTAAAATAAACCAAAAGATTGCAGAAATATTTTATAAATGTATTCAAGAGGAGTATTAGTTAACATTATCCATTTTTGACGAAAATGTTGTTGCACATTGTTACTCGTCTGTTTTAATGTCCATATGTGGAATGTTTTGCAACACTCAAGAGCCTTGAATAATATACATATGATTGAAATTTGTCGTAATTTAGGTCGACGCAATTAAAATTTAGATTCTATATCTTGATTTCTTTGGCATATTAATATATTTATCATTGATAATCGAGAATCATTTCCTTGAATTATAATAAATCTTATTAATTTGAGACTTTCTTGCTTCAAAGTAATTGTGAACAGTAACTTAATTCGAAATAGTATTTGTATTTCAAGTCGTGTCTTTATCAATGAAGCGAGGACGTAAAAAATATTGTGTTTATGAGAATGTATACGACATTTCTATTTCTCTTGATTATTTTGAGTTTCGACTTTTGAATAAAAGTTGCTGTAAAAAATTAGGAACAAATTTTTAATTTCTCATTTTATATTACTTATGGTCTTCATAAGAAAAATATAAAAATCCAAGGGATACTCGAATCAACTTGAAAATTATTCAAAAAATAAATAAGTATATTCATCAAAAAAGTTGGCAGCTTAACTTTTTCAGTTTGGTACCTATATATATATATGCGTCTAAATTGGTCATAATTCCAACTATAAATAAATGTATAGTAATTTTTATTATTTCGTTATGGTTACTAAGTTTAAATAACTGGTGAAACTAAATTTGATGGTAACTTTTAATATTATTCTAGTTTAAATCAATAATAAATTAAATTGAAATAATAAAACATATTATAATTATTACTTGTATTTAAATCTTTTATCATTACATAAAATCACCCAAAATGGAAATAAATTTAATTATGTAGTTGTTTACATCGTTGTCATTAATACTCAAATTCATCATCACGAGTTATTGATTATAATAATTTATTATAGTAAATTTAATAAAAAATAAAATACATAAAACAATTATTGTTTTATTATCACTTAAATCAGGGAATAAAAAACGTTGTGTGTATGATAGTGTTCAAGGCGATGTGAATTTTTTTATTCTTTTGAGTTTTCAATTCCTAAATCAAAACAGCTGTCGAAATTAGACAAGATTTATAAATTTTTTGTAACTGACGATCGCTTATCAACATTGTTTTAAAATTTCAGGTCAATTTATTATATAAAACCAAACACTTGAAGAGGTCACATTCGAACAATACTATTTCTTAAGATAATAATTAATTTCGAAAATTACGATATATCTTGCAAAATCTTTCGATATATTTCCATAGATCAATGATGCATTAATATGAGATATTGTAAAAATTTTAATACGCATTTTCACATGGTTTCAACTCTTTGACACGAAATAAAGGAAATTGGGGTCGAAATTTCATATTCAATTTCAACACCCTTCATAGTCAGTAATCGCTATTTGCAGATGAAAATGTTGAAAACCATTGATGTCGACTTTTTTCGCATTCGAAGTTGCTAACTGGTGTGAAATGTGTTTTTTGTGTTTCACCTTAATTTCATCTTCAAATCGTGTTCTCCAATTTTTTTATATATTTAATATACACCTTAATAAATGTTGTAATGTCATTTCAAAACGAGTTTAAGTGTAACGCTTACGACTATTATTTCACAATTATATTTATTTATAATTGATTATATTCAAATAATTGAATATATACCACTAACTTCTTTCTATGTATTTATTTCTCAGTTTTTTTTTAAATTTCTTTTACCATGCAGTAAATTTGATAAAAAATCTTCACCTACAAATTTATGAATAAGAACAGGCGCGTAGCCAGGGGGGGGGGTTCAACCCCCCCCCCCCCCGAAATTCCTGAACATATGTGACTTGGAATCAGGAAATAGAGTTTGAGAGGAAAAGCCGTAAGGCTCATATTACCTTCACGCTCTGGGTAAATATAGGCCTTACGGATTTTCCCCTCAAACCCTATTTCCTGATTCCAAGTCACACATGTATATTTTTTCCTAACTTAATCTAACATAACTTTACTCCTCCAGGAACCCCCCCGAAATATTGTTTTTGCTATGCCCCTGAATAAGAAACACTGCATTCAAATGATATAAAAACAGATCATCATTTTTTAAACGAATTTACATGGATACAATCAATTGAATATTGTATTATCTACAAAATACGCTAAATTTTCAAAATTCCTGTATCTAAAATATCAGGATCCCAAATTTTTCTGATCTAGAAATTTTAAATATCTCTTTAAATGTATATCCATCGTCATATGATTTAATTATTGTCGTCTTTACTTTGATTTTGTAGAAAATTCAAATAAAAAAATCGCTAGAAAAAATTATTAACATTGAAAATTAGAAACGATTAATTTTCAATTAGTCGATGTTATTAAGTTGAATTGTTCATTTTAATAATAATTCAATGATAAAATTTATTTTTAATAATTTAACAAAAGTACTATAATATTCTTTATTTTTTAATTTATTTAAAAAATTTATTCATAATCCCAACGATTTCAACCGATTTTCAGTTTCAAATCTTGTAACCGAAGACGAATGAAGATGGAAAAAGGCGAAATCAATTTAGGTTTCGACTTCATTACACTTGTAAAACAAGAAAAAATGCTGATAACTACATATTTCGAAATCAAAATGATGTTGAAAATACTTTCCAAGAAGTTGAAATGAATACGAGCTTTTGACTCGGGTTAAGTTTGTCTAATCAGAAGCTAATTTTTCCTATTCTTTTTTTTGTAACAGAATTATAAAAACAATTTTTCAACCGATTGTTAATATCGTCTGTGATATCACACTGAAAATCCACTGGAGAAGAGTTATTTGTGAAGGCTATTTGTGCACGACAGAATATTGTGTAAAATGAGCTTAATAAGCATGAAAAGAGGAGAGGGGCAGGAGCCGGGGTTTAATCTCTTAATTACGACAGGGTAGTCCAGTTCCTCGACGTGCTAAAGACGCGCATTAACGGTAACAGTACACGAATAATCCAGCATCCGGCTTGTTTGTTAAATAATATCATCGCTATAATGTATATATATAGATATTATCTTACCTCCAGCGATCTTGTGTCTATACAGAGAGCATTTTTTTCGCTGTAGCTTTATCAGCCAAGGAATTGTGGATATTATTAGGGGAAAGTGGGATAATGACGGCCATAGGGTAATGACGGCCATCACCATTTTCGGTACTTAAAATGACATAGGTCTAAACCGTTTACTGTGACAGAA
>JAPYZL010211508.1:0-21260 GCA_030522825.1 Platygaster orseoliae | reverse complement strand
AGAGGATTTCGTTCCTGCGTTCCATAAAAATGAAGTGGCTACTTTTACACATGCATGGAAAAAAATATTGTATGCTACACGAGACAAAAAGGATGATTAAAACTCGTGCAATTGCGCACTCACTTCGCTCGTGCCCAAACTTCACACTCGTTGGAATCATCCTTTTTCTCCCTTGTAGCATAAATATCTATTTGAAAACATCAGAACCGCAAAACAATAAAATAATTATTCTTTAAATCATCAAAACATTCAGTGAAATTTCTCTATTCTTTTTACAACTTCTAAAAATTTGCAATAAAATTTCAATCATATAGAATTATCTTAATTTTCACGTTCTTACCCTTTCGATCTTCGACTCTGCCAAAAATTATACAGTCCGTAAAACAGTCGTAACACTCGAGTTTCCCATATATTTTACTGCTTTGCCTACATAACTTTCGACGCATTTATTGACAAAAATGTGTACTTTGTCGATTTCCTTCGTGATGATCGTGATTCACAATGTAGCCCTGAGTTGCAATGATGGGCGCGCGAGTTAATTAATAAGATATTGCGTAATGAGCGCTAATCGGCTGCGTGCCATTCGCAATTGCTCCAGTTGATGCGCCTCATCCTCGTTTAATCAAAAGAAACCATAAGTTGTTTCTTTCATTCAAAACCGTAAACCTAAAATTTTCTACACTTATTTATTTAGTATTAATTTTCAAACTCTTTTTTTTTTATTTAAACACGTGAATTTTTCAAAAACGAGTTTTTTAATTTAACCAAAATATAAAAAGCTTTTGTTTTCGAATTGAATTTGAGCGAAACGATGTATTATTGAGCATGCGATTTAATTTCCAGCAAAATCTCCAATTGTCATTGAAAAAATCATCGCTTTCAATCGGATCCTGCGTAATCTGGATCTTTCCAGTTGTGTTTGATAGAAAAAATGGTTTCGAACATGATTTTTATAGATCAATCAAACTTTGAGACAAAAGATTCATATAAGGAAATGTATTCTTAACGAACCAGGAAAAAATAAAAATTTACTATCGAAGTAATAAGGAATCGCTTCGATTTTTTTTTAATTAAAAAAAATTATTATTATCATATTAAACATTATGAGATTTATTATTATATATCCAAAAAGACAAATTAAAAATTACAATGAACATTACATTTAAGTGCAAACTCAACACATTTAGAACGAATGGAATCTCGTCATATAGCTCTAAAATCGCTTTACCCTTCTTCAAACTTGTCGAAATTATCCCAATTACACGCATCATTATGCTTTGCGCACGAAAAATCCAATTTCCTGCAAATTGAATAGCTGCATCGCCTCGAAAACGCGAATCGAACGAAAATCGTTAGAGGCGTTTAAAAATAGCGTGACATTGCGCGAGTTGAACCTCGTCAGATCAATCAATTTATTGAAGATGAAACGAGTGCATTGCATGATTATTTCTCACGAAATTTATAACAATAATATTAACTAACAATACTATCTTCAGCTTCATAAAAAAAAAAGAAATTTCGCGTCTTTGAACCCTGCACGAAAATTAGTTACTGAAATTTCAGGAATTAGTATATCTCTTCACTAGTGTGGAAAAGTTTTTTTAACGAATCTGAGAATTGCGATGCGAGCATTGTCATCAGATAAGTTAAAAAAATTGTTCCACATTAGTCAAGAACTATATTTTATTCAACAATGTGTGGAAATGGCAGTTTTACACCGCCCAAGCGTGTGGAAAAGTGACTTTTTCCACACGGCGTTGAATAAAGATCATTACCCTATATAATTTTACATAACATTGCAATAACATGGTTATAACATTGTAATCTAACCACATGTTACATTTTTTGCAATAAAAATCGTTCTTAAGTTTATTTTAATTTTTAACCGAATTTTATAAAGTGTATATGTTACTATTGATTAAGTAATAAAAATTGAATGCAACTCGTAAATTGTATTTTAGGGTAATTACGACTATTATAAAAAATAACCGCTGCTAGCGAAATAAATGGTGATATTTTAATTAAAAAATGTATTGAAGTTCCACTGGCCGAGATGTAATCGATGCAGATATATAGTAAAAAAAAGTCAGTCTCAGCAGTTCTTGGAACACTATGAAGTACTTTGGCTTTTTTTTCTGTTGTATATAAAATTAACCCAATATTATGAAAATGAAATAATGAAAATTTCAGATTAAAGTACAGTTTTTGGGAAAAAACCAAAAAAACTGTGCTAATGATGGCACAAATGAAAAAGAGGTGCTAATGTTAAAAATCATTCTCTTCTTCTTCGAGTCTGCACCATAGGAGCGGTTTACCTGATGTATCGCCAGAAGGCAAAGAAATAGCAGTCAAAAATTTCGACAGATGAGAAAATTATTTTTTTTTATATTATACTAACCGTACTTATTAGAAATTTTGTTCAAATTTTTCATGTTTCAAAATTTTTATTTTGTAGATTAACAGCGAAAGACGAAGCCAACCCTGGTGAGCACTCTGCACTGTGAGCAGAAGAATTTCGACTCTGGCGTCGCAACGAGAAACATCAACACAGAACACATCAAACTCAAAAAGCTCCATCCCGAAGCAAAATAAAATATCTTTTGTCGAAAAAGCTCCATCCGATACAGATAGAGAAATAAGCCACTTTGATTATTTCTCTATTGAATTCATAATTGAAGTAAACCAAGCTTTTGAAGCAGACCAAAGATACTTGAAACCTATCAGTATCTATGAAGTAGACCAGTGTGACTGAGTGTGACTCCCGGCCATCAAGAAAGTTGAAAAGTTACAGAAAAAGGCTAGCAAACAATTCATACATAACATTTCTACATACCTGATGATGCCTTTTTATTCATTAGAATACACAAGACACACATGTGGCCTCAAGTCCATTACGTATTTACAAGTGTAAATCGTGAGCTCCAGCTGCTCCAGAGACATCGAGCCATGAATCCGCGCTTATAAGTTCATTCTCGACTAATTTTTTGATGCGAAAAAAACTTTGCTTCACGCTCCTAGCGGCATGTGCGCGAACTACTTGATGTGATATCTGGTTTTGAGACTCGCAGCAGAGGGAATTGGCGTGTACGCATTCCTGAATAGTTTTTTTATTATTTTGCTTTTTGGAACTATTGTTTTTAAAACTTGTATTATTGTGTCGAAAATTTGTGTTGATATTAATTTAGTAACTGTTACAGGTTTGAATGCTATACAATATCATTTAAAAAATTATTCGTATGATTTTGATAGTAAAAATAAAAAATATACATTTTAATAAATAAAAAATTGTTCCAACCCAGTTATTAATAAAGAAAAACTAGAATCTATGAAAAAGTTAAAAATTTAACAAACTTCAAAATTTGCAATGTTCAATGTTAAGTTGCTCTGCAAACATGATTCAATCACACGAATAATTATATATTTATTCAATAAAAACGCGTAATTTTCGACAACCCCGGTCAAATTATTCTAACAAAGTCAGTCGACGTTTCGGTACATTCTGTACCCTTTTCAAGACCTAAATAATTTATAAAAATAATAACGAACAAATGTAGAGACGATTTATTTCAAATTTCACCTATATTTACATATTAAAAATTTCTTCTGATTTGTTTGTAATTATTTTTGTAAATTATTATGAAAAGTTACGGTACATTTTTTATAATAATACTCTTCACTTTTGTTTAAGGACACTTAATTATAATAAGTACACATTTGTTGTTCTTTCATCTGATTTTTATTACCCAAGAAACAGTAATATTAAGTTGAAGTTGACATAGTATTTTACAGTATATTAATTTTACTAAATTTATCATTAATTTTTTCGCAGCTTACTCTGCGTCCCATGCTTTCTTTTCAGCGATTTCTTTTTCGACTTCCTCTATGTAAGGTTTCAGGTACAAGATGTCCTGAAAAATTTTTTGTTTTTATATGACAAAGAATCGTTCAACTTGAAATTTTATGAGACAAAAATGCAAAATATTTGTTCACTTTTGATAATTTTTGAATATTCGAACCAATCTTCATTTTGTTTATGAATCAAATCCATGAAAACATGTTCAAAATTAAAATTTATATAAAAAAAACTATTCTACAAAACACTATGTTACAGTAATTTAATATTTAAATTATTTTTCAGGGAGTTTTTTTATCAAAATCAATCACAACTTCATTTTGGGAAAATTATATTTTCAACAATTAATTTATTTCACAAGTGCCATAATAGTTGAGAAAAATTTTTTAATTTCAACCAAGGATATTCTAGAATACATTTTCAATTAGAAGCTCAAAAATTTTCGAATCATTTCTCTGTTTGATTTTAAATGTTACAGAATATCTTCACTAAATTTTTTTTTATATTGAATTTAAAATTATAAATTTGAGTGTAAACTTTATCGAAAATCTTTATTGAAATGTCGAATTCTAAATAATTATGAAAAAATACAGCTTGTATTTAAAAAATTATAAATTCTCAAAATAAATAAAAATATATCTCTCAGCCCACCTCTTCGAATTTCGTCCACTGATTTTCAGGCAAAATTGAGTGTGATTGGTTGACTTGCATAGCACGGATGATTCGGAAATTTCGTGCATCGATCAAATGCTGTGGACAACGACGAATAGCTTCCACCACTTCAGGAGTTTCTTTCCTGCAATCGTCTCTCATCAAACCTAGAAGAATAATTTTTTAAATAATTTTATTACCTTTGTTGTCTGAAAAAAATGATAATAATTATAATAATAAAAAATTATATTCTAACTTCTGAAAATTTTTAATTTTGCAATAAATACAAATATTCCACATTATTATGTGAAATAGTGACATCTTTTCTGAAAGACAATTTTTTTTACCTACTAAAGATTTTTGTAATAAAAATCTGTATTTTTTAAATTTTAGCGTAGTAACAAAAATGATTGAGATAAAGTAATTATTACTTTAGATGTAGAAATTATTATTTTGATTTACATATCAACAAAATTTTTGTCATTTATTTGAAAAAAAAATTAATGATTTTGAAAATTTGAAAAAAGTTTTGTAATCAACTGAAAAATGATTGTTATGATTCAAAATTATTATAAAAATTAAACTTTTATAATTATAATTAAACTATTATACAATAATCACAAGTATTATTTTATTATAATTATAATTGTTACTGTTTAAAATGCAATCAAATAAATAATCTTTCCCTCCCAATTCTATGATCATTTTATTATTATTGTTATAAAAAAAAAATGTTAATGTTGCTTAAAAAAGTACAAATATTCCACATTATTATGTTGAATAGTGAAGTCTTTTCTGAAATTCAATTTCTTCCACCTGCTGAAAATTTTCATAAGAAAAATCTGTATTTTTTCAATTTTAGCACAGTAATAAAAATGATCGATATAAAAGAATCGTTGCTTTAGATTTAGAAATTTCTATTCAGATTTACATATGAACAAAATTTTTGTCATTCATGTAAAAAAAAATCAGTGATTTTGGAAATTTGAGAAAAAATCTGCAATCAACTAAATAATGATTGTTAGGATTTAAAATTATTATAAAAAAAAACTTTTATAATTATGATTCGAGTGTTATACACGAATTGTTAGTATTATTTTATTATAATTATGATTGTTACTATTTAAGATTCAATAAAATAAAAAATCTTTCCTTCCTAATTTTATAACTATATTATTGTTATTATTATAGAAAAAAAAATTTTACATTTCCATAAAAAAGTAAAAATATGCCACATTATTATATGAAATTCTGACGTTTTTTCAGAAATTAAATTTTTTCTCCTATTTAAGATTTTCATAATCAAAATCTGTGTTTTTAGAATTTTGGCACAGTAACAAAAAAGATCGATATAAAATAATTATTAATTTAGATTTATAAATTACGAGTTCAATTTATTTAACAACAAAATTGTTGTCATTTACTTAAAAAAAGAAATCAGTAATTTTGAAAATATGAAAGCTTTGTAATTAACCAAATGATTATTATAATTGAAAATTCAATGAAATAAATTTAATGACAAAAAAAGTTCCCCGAAAATTAGTCAAATTTAAAAAAAAAATAATACCTTCAAATGCAAACAAAAACGGACAATTTTTTCTATGAATTCTAACACATGGACAAAAATTCTTACGATTTTCTCTATTTTTTTTTTCACGCTTACCATATTTGTGAAAACCACTTTTGTAGTAACACCATTCCGCCCACGGTTTATCTGAAAATCAAAAAAAAAGTGTTACGTAACATGAAAACACGCACATACATTTCAGGAAATCGGAAACGTGGATATTTTCTTGCATTGACTTACTAATTAATCCTCTTGCTTTGGACATATTGGTAATTAGCGATTACGGCAAATTATTCCGAGGAATTTAATAATATTCAAGTCTGTCACAAATTGTCACAAATCAATCAATTTTCATTTCCGATTTTCGGGAACAGCTGATTTGTTGCCATCACTTCATCACAGCGCGAGCGCAGAATTTGAAAAGACCCGTTATCAATTTCTAAGATGGCGGAGAATTTTACTCCACCCCAGTGTTCCAAAATTGCAAGCAGAAAAGGTGGTGTCTCTGTTGCACAACAGTAAAGACATGGAAAAGAGAAAGACAAGCATACTTTTCTGCATCAAATCTGGGAACTCTGCTCCACTCCCACTCCACTACACTTCACACATGAAAAAGCAGTGTAAACAGAGTGCAACACAATGCAAAGCAGTGAAAACAGCGAAAAGCAGTGAAATCCAGTGAAATCAGTAAAATGATGGCGGCGCTTGGATGAAAACAACGTTTTCGCGTTCCATGCGCGTGTGTCCCGGAAAGCGCGAGTTCGGCGAGATGTGGCAAGACCTGGATGGTCTGGGAAGGCCAGGCGTCACCGCGGGTCCTCACCAGGTCGACCAGTTTGGCTCCACAGGTACGCGATTTTTCGATGTCAAATCGTACCCAATCGTACCCTTGCCAAAAGGGCCCGCCTGTTCACAAGCGATTTTTCCTTCTGCGCAAGCGCCGTGGCCCATCACTCATCTGGCCTTTAAACTCGCGTTGTAAACAAAAAAATTGTTCCGTGTTTTTCATTACCAGGAATTCTTTAATCGTTCGTTTCTTTGTTCGAGTCACTATTTTGGACATCCGCTATTTAATGTAGCAAAGAAATTCGAGATTTTCTGGGAGTTAAAGAGTTTTGTTTCAGGCGTTTGAAAGTTGGAAAAATGGGTCTTGGGAGGAATTTTTATGTTTTTTTTTAGGTTCTCGAGGTTTTTAAGGTCCAAAGATTGAATTGACAGATGAAATTTTGTAGTTTTATAGTTATTTGCGACGGTAGAATATTTGAAAATGTGAAGTTTTTATTTTATAATTTTGATTTTTAGAGGTATTTTTTTAAAACTTGCATGTATGTGTCCAAAAATTGTGTTTACATAGTAATTGTTACAGGTATAAATGCTTGAAAATTATAATACATTTTACAAGAACTTTACGTACACGGATTTTGTACTATGTACAATTTAATTAACAAATACGAAAAAAGTGCATGTATAAGAATATCGCAAATGAAAATTGTAAAATTCTGTATTCTGAGCATTGAAAAAATAAAAAATTTATGAATTTGAGAATGTTAAAAATTTTGATATTGTGTAATTTTATTTTTAAATAGAAATTTAAAATCGAGAAAATTCGAGATCTTCTGAAAATTAAAGAGTTCTGTTTTAGGCGTTTGACAGTTGAAAAAATAAGATTCTTGGAACGAATTTTTATGTTTTTCTATAAGTTCCCGAGATTGTTTATGTCCAAAAAACTTAAATTTGTAAATCAAAATTGTAAAATTCTGTATTTTGAGCATGGAAAAAATCAAAAATTTATAAATATAAGAATGTTAGAATTTTGATATTGCTTTTCATTTTTTAAATAAAATTTAAAATCAAAAAAATTCGAGATTTTCTGGAAATCAAAGGGTTCTGTTTCAGGCGTTTGGCAGTTGGAAAAATGGGATTCTTGGGAGGAATTTTTATGCTTTTTTTTAGAATCCTGTTTAGGTCCATAGATTGAATTGACAGATGAAATGTTGTAGTCTTATAGTTATTTACAATGGTAGAATGTTGTTGAAAATGTGAAATTCGTTTTATTATTTTGCTTTTTAAAACCAATTTTTAAAAACTTGCACGTATCTATCCAAAAATTGTGTAAATATAGTAACACTTACAGGTTTAAATACCATACAATCTCATTCTAAATATTAAATGCAGGATTTTAAAAGTGGCAGAATTTGCTTCAAAATTATCATAAAATTCATATGAATTTTACATATGTGGATTTGATACTTCATATAATTTAATTGACAAATATGAAAAAAGTGCATGTATAAGAATATCACAAATAAAATTCTGTACTCTAAGAATTGAAAAAATTGAAAATTTATGAACATAAGAATGTTAAAATTTCTATATCGAGTAATTTTATTTTTAAATAGAAATTTAAAGTTAAGAAAATTCAAGATCTTCTCAAAATTAAAGAGTTCTGTTTTAGGCGTTTGACAGTTGAAAAAATGGAATTCTTGGAACGAATTTTCATGTTTTTCTAAGTTCCTGAGATTTTTTAGGTCTGAAAAATTGAAATTTGTAAATAAAAATTGTAAAATTCTGTATTCTGAGCATTGAAAACATAAAAAATTTATAAATATAAAAATGTTAGAATTTTGATATTGCTTTTCATTTTTTAAATAAAATTTAAAATCAAGAAAATTCGAGATTTTCTGGAAATCAAGGGGTTCTGTTTCAGGCGTTTGACAGATGGAAAACTGGGATTTTTGGGAGGAATTTTCATGTTTTTCTTTAAGTTTCTGAGATTTTTGAGGTCCAAAGATTGAATTGGCAGGTAAAATGTTGTAGTTTTTTAGTTATTTGCAACGGTAGAATGTTGTTTGAAACTGTAAAACTTTTTTTCATTATTTTGATTTTTAAAGCCATTTTTTTAAAAACTTGCATGTATATATCCAAAAGTTGTGTAAATATAGTAACTTTTACAGGTTTAAATACTGTATGTAACTTAGTGCAAGTGTCTCATTTTGCGAAGACGATTCAAACCCTCGGCTTCGCGTCGGGCCTGAACCCTCATCTTCGCCAAATTCGACCCTTGCACTACGTTCCATAATGTACTAAAATTTATATGTATAAGAATGTTAGAATTTTCATTAATTTTAATTATTAAAATGTGTATATTTATTTATGTTCTTTATTAATTTTATTAATTTTAATTAATTCTTATAATTTTATGTTGAGGCATTTTATTTTTTAAATAAAAAATCAAAATCAAGGGATTCTTGAAACGAATTTTTATGTTTTTCTTTAGATTTCCGAAGTTTTTTAAGTGCAAATATTGAATTGACAGATAGAATGTTATAATTTCATAATTATTTGAAAAAGTAGAATATTGTTATAAATATGAAATTTTTTTCATTATGTATTTTACTTCTAGAACCATTGTTTTCAAAACTTGCTCGTTAGTATCAAAAAATTTTGTTAATATTAATAATAGAGTAACTTTTACAGATTTAAAATGCTTTACAAACTCCTTTTAAAAATTGATCATATAATTTTAGAGGTGTAGAAATTCGCTTCAAAATTATTGTTGAAGAATTTCACCTATGCAGATGTAATACTCTATAAAATTAAATTGAAAAATACGAACAAATTGCATATATAAGAATAGCACGAATGAAAATTGTAAAATTTTATACATTGTGCATTAAAAAAATCAAAAAGATATAAATATAAGAAGTATATCATTTTTATGTTGAGTCGTTTTATTTTTTAAATAGAAATTCAAAATCAAGGAAATTCGAGATTTTCTGAAAATCAAGGGGTTCTTTTTCGAATATTTGACAGTTGGAAAAATGGGCTTCTTGGGATAAATTTTTATGTTTTTCTTTAGGTTGCCGAAGTTTTATGTCTCTAAACGAAAAATTAAAAAAAACTGTTTTATAGTTCTTAGTAATTGAAATAAGTAATAATTATTGGTATTTAACAAATATCATAAAAAATTTCTTATTATTTTAATTTTAATCATAAGTGGAATTGAAAAATAATTTTTTTCGTGTTCGTTTATTTTATAAACGTTTGGAACTAGAGGCGCATGAAGTTTTTTAAGTGCAAAGATTAAATTGATAGATAGAATGTTATAGTTTTATAATTATTTGCAACAGTAGAATGCTGTTTTAAAATATGAAATTTTTTTTTCATTATTTCGCTTTTTGAAATCATTTTTTACAGTATTTGAATGCATGTATCAAAAAATTGTGTTAATATCACTTAAGTAACTTATACTTTTGAATTCTATAAAATCTCATTCTAAAAATTTATCAAATAATTTTAATAGTGTTGAAATTTGCTTCAAAATTATTATAAAATTTATGAGAATTTTAGATATGCAGATTTGATAATTCATACAATTTAATTGAAAAATACGAAAAAATTTCATATATAAGAATAGCAATAATGAAAATTGTAACATTCTGTACGATGATTATTTAAAAATTAAAAAATTCATATATATAAGAATTTCAGGATTTTGATATTGAGTCATTTTATTTGTTAGATAGATATTCAAAATCTGGAGTTTCACACAAAAAATATAAAACTGCTCAACTTTATCAATAATTTTAGAATCACTACAATTAGACGTTCAAAATTATGAAAAAACAGAAATTTTCAATCGCATAACTTGATTTGAAAAACAGTAAAAATTTAAATATTCAATGGTTCTGTTGTAATTTATTATTAATCATTTATGCATTGGACATCAAAAGTAAAGAAATATCAGATATTATTATTTCTATAACTGGATGTTTTAAATCTAATTTAAGAAACAACATTTATAAATACACTCAACTTAAGTAAAAAATAAGTTCATACACATATACACTTTTTTGCATTATTCAGTTTCATTGTACAAACTGCATGAAAAACCGTTAAATAATCTCAGACCTTGTATGTTTGTTACAGAATTAGCACCCGAACAACAGAAGATTTTAATAGATATAAGAAGAAAGAAAACGGAACTTTTACTTGAAATCCAAGTGAGTTTTTTTTTACCTTATTACTGTTTTTCGAACAATACAAAATACGATCATTGTTCTTTCAAGGACTCGTAGTTACATTTTTTTTATGTATTTCCAAGTTACAAAACTATGAGTTTATATCATTTTGACGGAATTGGAACATGTGGAGTTTGAAAATTTTGAAAAAGAATTCTCACTTTTCAACTCAAAATATCTTTAAATTGATAAAAATATTTGGAAGAAATTTCACAAATTTCGTATCACGCTATTTGGGAGTTTTTTTATCAACAGATTTTAAATTTAATGACTTGAAATTCTTCACCTTGAGGTTCCATCTTCAAAGTCATCAATTTCAAGGATTTCCTCACAATCAATTTGATGTCCAAAAATCAGTGAATAATAAGTTTTAATTCAAACTTGCGATTTTCAATTCAACAATTCCATGACCCGAAAAATCTTATTCATTTTTCGGTAAAATATCTTCTGCATTTTATTACAATTTCAGTCAGAAGTTTTAAAGGTTTTATACAAAGTGAGGAAAATTCAAAGAAAAAATGAGGAATACATCAAAGTTAACTTCCTAGCATGAAAAAGAGTAGCAGAAATGAGGTCAATTGTTCTCACTGAAACAAGTGAAACGAGTGCAATCTCAAAGCACGAAAACCGAGTAACGTGCATTTTTCAAAAAGCCCAGAATAAGAGAAATTTTCACCGTTGTGAGAGAAAACGTATCTTGAAACGTCGCCTTGAAGCTCTCGTGACGCGGTTTTTCCGCGTCGGTTACAATAACTCAATGAGCGATACCGAGAATTAATATCGTTTGTCCCAGTGATTCATGCTGTTTACTCTCCATTACACAGATTTCCAAAGCATTCCAATCGTTGATATGTATGCCAAAAAAAATCTGATACAGTTTCGAGCTAATTTTTGAATAAATTTGAACAATGTTCGCAAAGTTTACAACGTTGGAAAATAACACGAAAATTTTTTTATGAGATTTACCATAAATGATGTTAAATCTTAAAAAAAACTTGGACAAAGTTATTAACAAGGAATTTTCTTTATTTGTTTATAACGTAGTGATTTTGATTTTTATAAGAAATGGAAAAATTATTATAAAAATCAGAAATTTCACATATGTCGTGTATTTTTTTAGTAGATAGTAATTATTTTAATTGTTTATTTAAAGCGACGGCATAGTCCTCCCGGACTTTGTGATAAGATTTTATCGCGTTTTCAAATATTTTAGAAAATTTCCAAACAGATTAATTTAAAAAATAACTTGAATACCGCACAGAGCACACAATACGTTGAAACGATTGACTGTTAATGGAAAAATGAGATTAAGCTGAAACAATACGATGACAGAAGTTTCATATGGATCGAATGTCAGATAATAACGGATAAATCTGGTGATTCGACATTCCCCATGTATATTAAAATAGATACTAAAAATTTCATTTTGCAATAGCAATTATTTTTAAATGTTGATTTTTAAACAAATTTTTAAATAACAAATTAAAATAATGAGATTTCGAAAAACAATTAACAACTCAAATAATTAACATAAATTCTAAGGTTTTGATAATTAATTGGTTGCTCCGCGACCTAATTATTATTAGTTTCTCGCGCGCTTCGCAATCGCGAAAACGTATCAAAGTTCTTTATCGAAAGTCACTGACACGTAATGGAATGTTAATTAATTAGTCATTGTGTTAAAAGGAAAACCGTTATTCGATCGAGGTCTCAAGTCTTCGCACCGCGAAAACTTGCTAGTTGACGTGTTTAATCTTTAATAATAGACGACCTTGAAATTAGCAATTAATTAGGAAAAAGTTTTATTAATGAAATTTTTCTGGCGTTCATGAAAATGTAGAAAACGCCCATCGAGAACTTTATATCGCGGAAGTGGTTTCATCGAGGCGATATTATTTTTGTGCGACGCGATGAGAATGCAAGAATTTGATAAGAACGGATGACTAATTGATAAGTTCTTCGTGAAACGATATTATTTTGTTGGATGAGTATTAATTTGTGCAACAGTTCGTGAACAAGTGAAATCGTTTAAATGAAATTGAGGGATTGAAACTGAATTTTAAATTGAATTTATTTTATTATTATATGGTATGTAATTACGGTTTTCATTCTTCTTTATTTATATTCCAATCCTAATTTTAAACGAAAAATTAATTCAATTTTCGAAGTACAGAATTGAAAAATCTTATTAATTAAAAAATTATAATTCGATATATTTTAACATTACGGAATTCATGAATAAATTTTTAAAATCATTTTTGGTATCTAAAAATGTCATTCAAGTTTCGAAAGTTCGATGCTCGAATCCCAACAAATTTTCATTACTTATTTTATTTTTATTCTGTGTCATAAAATCACAGGTTTCATATTGTTGGAAGTTGTAAGTCAAAGTTATTGAGTTAATAGATTCAAGAGTAAAAATTGATAGCTTAGGCATTTTTAAGTTTTATAAAAACTACTATTAACATAAAAATATTTTTAGTTACAACTTTATTTGAACTTTGAATAATCTTAAAATTTTGGATACAATTGAAAACTCTTTTCAAAGACCAATATTCGTACTTACGTTCCTGAAATGTTGCCACAGAAGGTTTTGTGAAAGAAGAAATGAAATATAGATGGTTTGGTGGGAAAGTCAAACGGTTCTTGTTCTTTGAATACATAATCTTGGACAAACAAACTAAACACGATCTGTATTTTTTTTGTAATGATAAAACGTAACGTAATATGAGAAGGTGGAAGATGATAAGAGTACAATAATGAAGTAAGTAAAGGGTAAATTAACAATTTTACAAAAAATTTCCATTCATTTGTCTGTGTACCTTGTTCTGTAATGTAGAATAAAATGAACTGAACAAAAAAATATTTTTTTTAGAAAAACGGAAAAAATTACAAAGTTGAAAAAAATAGTTAATTTATCGATAAAATTTGTTATTATTTTATTTGTACGATTTGCAATGTCATATATAAATATAAAATAATTATATTCAGTAGTAAAATAATTAAAATCGTGAAAAATCTGTTGCTTGATCGAAATTGAAATTACTTTAACTTTAATTTATTTTAATAGTTGATTTTGGTTCAATCGATTTCGACTGTACATATAGGAATCATTAGAAATACTAGAAAATGTTTCATATCGTACAAATTTTGGAAAAATACTGAAGCACTAGAAATCTATGAAATATCAGAAATAAAAAAAATCCATATGAAGACTTAAAATTCTAAGAATCTATATAGCAATCCATGAAAATACTAAAAATCTATTGAAATTCTATAGGGAATCCTACAAAATTTTATAAATACTTGAGAATACGAAACATGCTAAAAGTACTAGAAATCTACGAAATATTAGAAACCTATAAAAATACTATTTTCTGAAAAACCAATGCAAATACTATAAATTTATGAATTTTTGAGTTCTAGAGCATCCATTTCTCAAAACCTATAAAACTTGAGATCCTAAAGTATTGAATTCGAGAAATTTGATAGACGTTTCTCCAAATTTATTTTACAATATTATTTATTTCTGCAACCAAACTTATCTCAATATATTATAGTGAATTGAAACTAATTTTATTTGAAATTTTCGAATAATCGGATATTTAGACGTGAATTATTCGAAAACTACAAATAAAATATCGTATTGCGAGTTTTAACAATGCCTTTTTGGACGAAACGATTACATGCCTCGGCTTCGCCTCGGGCTGCAACCCTTCGTTTCGTCCAGCCAGGCATTGTGAAAACTCACAATAATATACTATTTCTTTAATTATTGATAATTTTCCAGCGAAGATTACACGGAGAGAAATTTTTGGTTACAGCAACAATTGATTTAGTAAAACATAAGCCCACCAAAGTTTTGGGTAGTACAACCAAAACTTTAGGTATGATAACTAAATTATGGTTTATTGCAACCTAAGTGTCAATCATCAAAATTGAGTATTAGTTGCTATAACAGAAGCTTTGGTTGTAGTACCCACAACTTTGGTGGGTCCATATTTTACTAAATCAATGGTTGCTGTAACCAAACCAGTTCTTTCTGTGTAGCGCGATACGTTGCAATAAATCGATTATTTATGTAAAATAAACGTAAAAATTCATAAAAATCATATGCAATAAATATCAGTAATGTTACAGAAAATTTTTCAAAATATTTTATCATTTTACAACTAATTTTTATTAAAATAAACAGCTGTAAGTTACATTTCAGTTTTTTGTCCTGGGATAAATTTATCACTCTCAATATTATTTTTATTCGCTATATACTTAATTAAATTATTGAAAAAAATTTTCATAAGAGAACTGATGTAATTCTTTTAATTTTAAGAATCTCACTTTTAAATTACAATAAATAATGTTTGAAAAATCGCCGCTTGGCGTCGCTGGCGCAATTTCTCATCGAACGCGGTGTTTTCAAGCCGCATCAGTTCGAACGCGGCCGCGACGTAGATCACGAATTCCCGCTCCGTGATTGCAATATTCTGTCGCAACCCTCAAAAAACAATTGATTTTTCCACCAAGTGTTCCGGATTCCTGTCAAAAAATCACCATGAAAATCTCCGCTATCCCAAATCCACGAAAACCGAATTGGAAGTACAGTTAATTTTCCAAAAATCGTGCTGAAAATTTGTAATAACTGGAAAATCTGTGAAGTCGATTTGAAAATGTGTTTTTCAGAATATTAATTTTTCCGAATAGGGCGGAAAAATAGTGTGTGAGTGAAAATTTACCTCTGTGTAGAATTTTTGGGATTTGTGGGTGTGTTGAAAAATTTCGGGAAATGATTTATACGGGAAAATCAGTGGACGCTTTGGACGAACTTGTGAATAAGGATCGGAAAAATAATTTCGGAGCGGTCGCGATTGCGGCGCAATGGATTCACAGTTTAGGCCGGCCAGCACGTAAGCGCCGGCAAAAACAGACGAAAAGTGCATGGGACCTTCGCTCTTTGAGCGGCACGGTCAGTTTCAAAGTTCTTTGCGATATTGTGATAATGTTTCAGGGACGTAGACGAGGTAATTTTTTGGATTTTTGAATGAGGCCTTGGAGTTTTTTAGTATGAGCAATGTTATCAATAAAAGATGAGAACTGTTGAATTAAAAAAGTGCAGACAGAACAGGGTTTTTTCGGGTGGGAAGTACATAATTGAAATTCAAGCAAGTGAGGGTAGTTTATTAAAAATTTTTTTCATAATTTGTATGGTCATGTTTTGGCGTTTCGTTTATAAAATTATCAATTAAAAATTAATTAATAACAAAAAAGTTGACTAAAAATAATTATTAATTAAAAAGAGGCAGAACACGATTTTTTTGGGTGGGAAGTAATTGAAATTCAAGCAAGTGAGGGTAGTTTATTAAAAATTTTTTTCATAATTTGCATAATCGTGTTTTGGCGTTTTTTTTTTTATTAAATTGGTGATAAAAATAATAAAGAAATAATTCAAAAATTATAAATAATAATAAAGATAATTGATAATCAAAGAGAGGCAGAACACGGTTTTTTCGGGTGGGAAGTAATTGAAATTCAAGCAAGTGAAGATAGTTTATTAAAAAAATTTTCATAATTTGCATGATTATGTTTTGTCGTTTTGTTTATAAAATTCTGAAAAACTTGGAAAGTATTTAGAATTGCAACTGATATGGATAAGTTAAACAAATTTTTATGGAATGAAGAAAGTATTGAATAGTTTGTTTTTTATTCGAAACTCAAAAATTTTAAAACGTTACAAAGCATTCGGAATTTCAAAGGTAGTTGATAATTTTTGTAAATTCAGAAAATTTTCATCAATTTTTTGGATGGTGTCATTATCATATTTCTTTGAAATATGCATGATATTTAATTTATTTTTTTCATTTTTTAACAAAAAACTCAAAATGTGTTAAAAAATTTACGAAAAATTTTGATAAATTGTAAAAATTTTTATGAAATTTGTAAAGTCATGAATAGTTTGTATCATGTTTCAAATTTCATAAACTTTGAAAAATTAAAAAATATTGAAAATGTCAAAGGTGGTTAATGATTCTTGTAAATTCAGAAAATGTTCATAAATTTTTTAGATGTTGTTTAATATTATTTTCCTTCGAAATGTGCTTTTTTTCTCGTTTTTTAACAAAAAAACTCATAAAGTATTGAAAAATTACGAAGAATCTTGATAAGGTGACAAATTTGTATAGTTTCTTAAATTTTGAAAAATTAAAAAGTATTTCAAATTTCAAAGGTGGTCAACAATTTTGAACAATTCGAAAAACTTGTAGAAGTTCAGAAAATGTTCATAAATTCAAAGGTTGTGTTTATCATCATATTTTTTCGAAATATACATAATAATTTTTTTTACTATTTTAATAAAAAAGTTTTTCAAATAATCCAAAATCTTAATAAGTTGAAAAAGCTTTCATCAAATTTGGAAATTTTCGAATAGTTTGTCTTAAGTTTTGTATTTTTGCAATTTTGTAAAATCGAAAAATACTGAAAAATTCAAAAATAATTGTGAATAATTTGTAAAAATTGTATAAATTCAGAAAATGTTTATCAATTTCGTAAATTGTATTCATCATCATATTGCTTCGAATTATGTATGAATGATAATGTTTTTCATTTATGAATTAAAATCTATAACACTTGAAAAATAGTAAAAAATTACGCGTAACCTTAATAACCTGGACAAATTTCATAAAATTTGTAAAGTTTTGAATATTATTATTATGTCTAAAACTTTGAACACATTTTTATAATAAAAAAGACAAAACAGTATACATATTACAAGCAACAGAAAAACTGAAAACTGACAAGTCTATAATTTTTGTTTTTTTTTTTTTTTGTTTAAAAAGATTTTTTTACAAATATTCATTGAGCCCAGTGCCCAAAGACTGCTCACGTATCTGAAGATTCCAAACGTTGAAAAATTAACTGAAACAAAACAAATATTCAATAATAAACAAACTTTCTTCAGGCACTCATTATGTCATCGAATTTTTAAGAAACAAAATGGCGTTTAAAAGGTCTTACAGTATTACAATAAAAATAATTTCGAACTCTCATTCAATTATATAGAAGAATAAATAGTCTACGTATTACAATCAACTGAAAAACCCCGAGAAAAACCAAAATCCAAGTCTCTAAGCACTTTTTTTTCGATTAAAAAGATTCTCATTACAAACCTGACCGAGAACAATTGTTCGCACGATCTTGCGATAGCGTCCTCGTAACCCGAAGACTTGGGAAACGGGAAACGAAGTGTTCTTTCAAATTCGTTTCCTTTTCGTCTGTTTCTCGATAGGTTTTTTTTATCTTTTTTGTTATGAACATATATAACTGTGAAGCGAAATAGATAAAAACGAAACGTTTAATTTTAATGAACGGACTCCTGATACATTGAAGTTGGTGTCATTTTTATTTCGAAAACGAAAGCAAAATGAGAATTTTTAGGCGTGTTTACCTCGTTTAGCAAAATCTATTCTCGTTGAGCGATGACGACGTTTCTTGCATTTTAAACGCTTTTATGCAAATGAGGGATCGCGCGGAAAACGCGATCAGGGACCGCGAATACCGATGACTCTTTTTCTTTGTTTTTTTTTTCTTCTCGTCGTACGGCTGTGAAAACGAGGCTTTTGTTTAACGAGATTTTTTCCCTAGTTTTTATAGAGCGCGGGTTTTTTCCCATTGTCATGAAATCGAAAGAATAATTTTTGAGGTAGAATTTTTTCATGAGTGTGACTGCGTGAATTGTATTTTTTGTGCGTAAAAAATGAATTTTTGAAAGAACTGCAATTTATTCATGATTAAACTCTTTTTCACTCATTTTTTCGATACTATTCGAATTCGCATAAGCTTTGGTAATTAATTGAGGCATAAACGCGTCTTTTTGTACATAAATCTTTTTTATTCGACCTTGACAAATGAACTCTGGAGCACGTGATTATCCTTTTTTTTTTTCATTGATATTTAAATTGTGATCATGTGTCACATTAATTAGCAACTTCTGACTCAATCCGCGACATTTCAAAATAAAATCGAGAACTTTGACCGAGAGAAAAAATAATCTAATTACCGTAACTTTTAATTCCCAATCTGAACTTTGAAAAATTTCGTTTTCCCTGAAATTAGTCACTGAGTGTGAAATAATCATAATTAAATAAATTGAATGGAAACTCGAATTATCACTTACTCGATTAACATTAGTGAATATTTTTTGGAGAATTTTGAATTGAACGAAAAAAAGGTATATGAAGATTTTTGTGAGTCTGCGATACCAAGTCGTAATTTTAATATTCGGCTCGCGCACTATTAGAATTAGAATTCCATCCACACGTTCGAATCTCGATGAAAATAGACGCATTTCGAAATCGTAGTACGCAATTTTTCGTAGTTTATTGACGAGCTATTTGTTGTATCGCAGGTTCCATGGGTTTTATCAAAAAAAGATGCTCATAAAAATTTTTTGTTATAAATAACTCGGTAATAAGCGTCACTTAGAATAATACAGGGAGGTGAAAATAGAACTCGAAGTGATTTTTGGGTGATTAAATATGCGATGAAAGTTATAGAGAAACGTCGTCATTCAAAGGTCCCCAAGTTTCATAATTTTGGAGTATAAAAATTCTTGATTTTGATATTTAACAACATAAAAAAAATCTTTGATGGTTTATTTATTCCGAAATCTGAAATTTTACGATGATGAATTGATGGTTTTTGGCATACGAATCGACGTTTTTCGAAAATCGTAGAAGCTGAAATTTTTATTGCCAAATTGTGAAATTAAACTTACTGTGAGTTGCATAATTTGAATATATCAATCTGATAATTTGGAAAATTCTTTACTTAAACTGATTGAAATTTCAAAATGTTCGAAAACGTTCAATTTTTGAAATTAACTGAAAATTCAATTTGAAACCTTAATATCATAAAATTAATTATTTTTCTATTATTTTACAAAAAAAAAAGATTTTATTAAATATAAAACTATCTCTGTATTTCTAAAAATTAACATCATCTTTTCGTACGACCGACAAAATAAGCTTCAGAACCGACAATCCCCTCAGTTTTATGAACACACTCCAGATTTCTTATTTCCGTAATAACGCCTGATCCAAAAGTCGCTAATACCTCAAATCCTGCCCCTCCCTCTTTTTCCCCTCGAGCGTGTTATAAAATTTCCTCTTTCCGCGAGCTATTTTTACGGAAAAAGCCCCGGAATCAAAAAAAAAAAAAGAACGATCTATGGAAGGTTGTTCCATTAAAAATGTACGGAATTTTAATATACGCAAATGTGAGGCGATAAAGGAGTGAAATGACTCATAATGCCTCGAAAATGAGATTCTTATCACGTGTCGCGACTGAATTTCTGTTCCCTCAAAAAATAGCGATGCCTCAGCGATTGATAGACAATTTTTATTTATAAGTTTCTTATGCACAGTAAAAATTCTTTGACACTTTTCAGAATTCTCGCAAATGATCGTGTTATTCGATTTTCTTTCACTTATTCTATATTATATATATTAAATTATTACATATTTTTGTATGTATAATGCTTTATATATAAGATGTATTATAATATTTATATTATATAATATATATATTGTTATATGTATATATGATTTCACTTATTATATATATAATTGTTATTATTAATTCGATTTGTCAATCATGACGTTTGGCACCGAAAAATTCAGAGCTGAATCATGATAGCACTGCAAAAAAATTATATACTACTCTCTAAATTCCTTCGAGTGACATTTTCACTCGAATAGAGTGAGAATCCTGCAAATCAAACTCGAGTGAAAATTTCACTCGAATAGAGTGAAATTTCAATCGCTTTAGAGTGAGAATTCACTTGAAAATATGGAGTGGCTAATTCACTCAATTTTTCGAGTGAATTATCACTCTGAAACGATTGAAATTTCACTCGAGTTTGATTTGCAGGATTCTCACTCTATTCGAGTGAAATTTCACTCAAAGGAATTTAGAGAGTATCGGAATTTTTTCACGGAAAATGATAAAAAAGGTAAAAAAAAGTGTATGATTGAAGTTGTCACTGAATTTATATGTAGTTTTCTAGAATGCGATGGTCTGGGACGCACTCATTTATCCGAAATCCCAAAATGCCGAACAACCCACTTTGCCGAATGCGAATATGCCGAACTGGTTATTTTCCGATTGATAATTTACT